>JAJKFI010000015.1:21999505-22033497 GCA_029204185.1 Lerista edwardsae | reverse complement strand
CACACACACACACACACACACACACACACACACACACACACACACACCTTACAATCCCGATGGCTGTCCTCTCCTGTAAGAATGTTATGTGCTGGATCATAGCCCTGCACAGCTCTGGCAACCCTCTGTTGTTGCTTTTGTGTTCTTTATTTTTAACGGTGTGTTGCCTGAAAGTTTTTAGCTTTCCGGCTGTTTTCTTTTTAAGCCAGAAGAAACTACTGTTGAACGTTATTTTTTTCTCTCCCTCCTTGTGTGTGTGTGTGTGTGTGTGTGTGTGTGTGTGTGAGAGAGAGAGAGAGAGAGAGAGAGAGAGATTTGCTTTGGATCAATCCTTTTAACCCCTGCTAACTGGACAAGAGGCACTTTTTCCAGTGGTGTTCCTCTTATATTTAGCAGGGGGAGAGTAACTGTTATGTCCCTCTTCACCCCTGCGCAGTTTTTCTAGTGGCTGTGCTGGCAGTCTGCCTTTTTTTAGATTGTGAGCCCTTTTGGGACAGGGAGCCATTTAACTTTATTATTACTATTTGCCTGTAAACCGCTTTGTGAACTTCGTGTTGAAAAGCGGTATATAAGTACCTGTTGATTGATTGATTGATTGATTGATCGATCAAGTTTTTTGTCTGGTGCAATCCCAAGATCCCTCCCCGTTTCCTGCCTGAGCCATCTCTCTCTCTCTCTCTCTCTCTCTCTCCCCCTACCCTCTCTGGGCAGCTGCCATCATCCTTGTGCATATTTACTCAAGAGTCATTCTTATTCAAATGCAGTTGGGGCTTTTATAGAAGAGTGCCTGGAATTGCAGCCTATGCCACTTCCATGTTTACTCCCATGCAAGCCATGCTGAGTTGGCATTTGAGTGAGGGCAGGGGTCCATGCAGTATATTTCTAACCAGTATGCCATCTGAAGATCTGTATGCATGTGAGTGTAAACTGCACTGTGTTTTGGAACAGAGTTCTAAATTGTCTCATTCTAATCATTTATTTGGGAGCTGTTGTAGCATATTGCACCTTCTTCGGTAAATCAGTTTTGCACTCTGTTCCCCGCTCCAATCCTTTTTCCAAATCAATGCCTCCCTCTTCTGACTTTCAGTGTATTTATATTTATTTTAATTATTTTAGTTAATTGTCTTGCAGATAAATTAATTTTATTCTAAAATAAAGATTTAAAACATTAAATAAATCTTTTTTTAAAAATGCATATTTTAACATATAAAAAAATTGAGCTATACAGGTATGCCCCAGTATCCACTGGTGTTCCAGACCCCACCGTGGATACCTGAAACCATGGATACTGGGAACACCTTTTTAAAGATAGGGTAGTGGAACATCAGTAGTTTTGCTGCAACAAGGTAAAAAGAGATTTGGCTATGGTGAGTGGCATGGCTATGGTGCCTCGCCCCCCAGGCCCCCACAGTGTTGACTTTGAGTTGGCTCCCATGGTGCAGACAGATGGTGAAACCATGGTTAAGTCGGTGTAATAGTAAGAACGGCTGAGGGAGGGAGGTGCATGTGAGCCCATGGTTGTTAGGCTCATTCATGTTGTGCTGAATCTTGGTGTAGCATTGCATCTGACCCAGACTAATTATTAATTGTGGGATTAGGTGTAGGTTAGCAGTTAGCCTGCAATTTTGCTGGTATTTGTCAATTTTTGTCTGTTTTGAATGGGGAATATAAGCATAGCAGAAGTTCATCTATGTCCTTCCTCATTGTTCTTCCTTTTGTTTCAGAGTAAATTCTTCCCAGACTTGCCGAAAGCCTACACTGCACAGGAGGCAGCACTGAATGGGATGAAGTTTTACTCAGGCCTACAAGCAGAGGATGGCCACTGGGCTGGGGACTACGGAGGACCTCTCTTTTTGTTGCCAGGTTCGACAATACGAATAAATCCTTGAATAGGTTCCTCCTCAGGAAACAATGCCACCTCAAGCTGTTGTATAACAAATCAGAAAACTGACATTTTGGTTCAGTTCTAGTTCAGGTTTTTTACTCTGAGGGTGCAACCCTAACCAACTTTCCAGCACCAGAGTAAGGGCACTGCAGCTTCAAGGTAAGGGAACAAACATTCCCTTACCTTGAGGAGGTCTCCGTGCCTGATCCCCAAGTGCAGGATGGGGGTGCCTCATTGGCACAGCTATGTCACTGCTGGAAAGTTGGTTAGGATTTGGGCCTGAATCAGGAACACTAACATTCCCTATCCCCAATTCTCTCTATGTCCTCCATTCCCATCTACAGGAGCGGGAAGGGGAGATGAAGAAGGGAGAGAATCCTTCCTTTTCTTGCCCTTCCTTTGCTCTTCCTTCTTTGTGGGGTGCGAGGTGAGAGCACTTCCTAATAGTTGTTTTATTTATTTTTCATATACTTACACCATCCTTCTTCTAAGGAGCTCAGGGTGCTGTACATAGTTCCTCCCCTCCTTTTGTCCTTACAACAACCATGTGAAGGAGCTTGGGTAGATTAGGTTGCTTCTGCGACCTGGAGCAAGCATCTGTCTGTGGTTCAGACTGGTCCTGATTGTGACTTAAGTTGATCCCAGAATTTTGATGAGGGTTGGGGTGGGGGCAAGCTGAAGAATATGCCTGCTGTGTAGCAGGTGATTGAATTAGATAGTATTCTGGTTCGTTCCAACATAATTTTTGTCAGCATGTCAAGACATTCCTATCAATAATCTCATTGTAGACCATCTCTTTTAATGTTCTGCCTCTGCTACTTATTTTTGCTACCCCCCAAAAAAAATCATTATGCTGCATTAGGATCATGTCTACTACTCCATGTGACCTTCCCCCTCCTCCCCCCAAAACAGGGCTCCTGATCGCATGCCATGTTGCCAAGATCCAACTACCAGAAGAGAGCAAGAAGGAGATGGTGCGCTACTTGCGTTCAGTGCAGCTGTCAGATGGAGGGTGGGGCCTGTGAGTAACTCCAAGAAGCTGATCTTCAGAAGCAAAAAACCAAATGGGAAGCATTTCATATTCTCTTTCTAGGTTGCAATCCTGAAGATGCTCTGTAGGATTTAAATCTCATTGAGCACAGTGGGACTTACTTCCAAGTAAATGGGCCTAGAGTTGCACTGCCAAGCTGATATGTTGAATTGCATGTTGGGGATGGAGTGGAGCAAGGATGAGCCTTTTAACGTTTGATCTGGGCAATAGCAGGAATTGTCTTGGGCTCCAGGGACGCCATCGTATGATTCCGGCTGTAGATATGAAAAAAATGTATGTGATTGTTTTGAATTGGGTCAGTTCTTATGAAGTGTTCACTGAGGGCTGGTTGGCACAGGCTGGTTCACTTGAGGATTCATCACGCCTCATTTGTCACAAAAGTCTCTACGACAGCAAATTTCAGCAACTGTGCTGCAGCATATTGGTGTACTGTGAATGGTCCCCAGGTATACTGCAGGTGTTTGGGGAAGGGCCATTGTGGAGTGTGAGCTCCTGGCCGGCAGTGCAGTATGCCTTGTCAATTGTCAACAAACTGGTGTATTTTAGCACCTCTCAGTGTGTTGTGAGATGAAAAAGGTTGAAAAGCGCTGCAGTAAGGTAACTCTCCATTTTATGGTGGGAGGCCTGGGGAGCTTCCAGCTTGACTCATGTGCGGTTTTTGTCTTGGGCAGTGCCACTTCTTGCTTGGTTGCAATGCTGTCGAGGCTACCTACAATTATTTCTGTGACAGCAGGCACTTCTCTCAGCAAGCAAAAGGGAACACTGAGAGAGGTGCTGATATCTTTGGTCTTGGTGAGTTGAGCCTCCCTAGAGGGAGGGAATGGGGTTGTAGCCTCTGTCCAGCTCTACCAACATTATGGCTATAATGGCAAGCAAGGCTGGGAGTTCTGTGTCCTCAAGAGCACGGGCTTGCACCATACAAACTGGGTCCATTCTCAGTTGCCACTCAGTGGCAACTGGAAGTACAGTTCACCACGAGATGAACCATGCCTGAATGTCAGGAATGTGTCCTGAAGACGCCAAGTGAAAGAAAGGGAGCTGGAGAGTGCTGCTGTTGAAGTCTTGGAGACCAGCAGAGCTGGGCAAAGTGGGATCATGATAGTGTGTTTACACAGTTGAGATTCAGAGATTTAAGAGACACTGCAAGACCATGGCGCAAATATCCAGACAGCAGCAGGAGGCTCAGCAAAACTGCAGCACGTGAAAACAACACACTGTGAAAAGCCCTTTCACCTGCCCTGACCTCTTCCTGGTGTTTGGAGGCTCACATTAGGTGTTCCACTTCACCATCACTCACTTCTGGTTTTTCAGGTGTCACAGCAATAGTAAGTTTGGGAACTGTTGACTTAGCCAGATGCAGTGAAGCTGGGTCGGCCAATAAAAATGAATGGGCTCTTGTTTGAAGAACACAGCGCAGGCATTCCTAACACTCTTCTGATCTATTGTCTGGTAGGCATGTTGAGGACACATCCAAGGTATTTGGCACAGCTCTCAACTATACCGCCTTGCGAATCCTCGGAGTCGACCCTGATGACCCTGACCTGGTGCGAGCACGGAACAACCTCCACAGCAAAGGTGGTTAACCAGCTGGGAATCTTTGAGAAGTGGACGTGACTTTGCTTTTCTGTCAAGCACTGTGATCTTGTGGCAAAAGGCACAAAAGGCTCTTGTCATTCACCAGATGTAGGAGCTGGGTGGAATGTGGGAACGAGGCTGGTTCCACTCTGAAGCATTTCGTGAGGAATGCAGTGACTCTGAATCAAGGTGGCATATGGGGTTTTCCAGTTATTGCTTGAGCTGCTGGCTGTGAAACAAGATCCTTGCCTGCTTCAGGACCCTGCAGCTCCTGCTTGTCAGAGTCAAGACCCAGAGAAAAATGCCAATCTTTTGGTGCACAGTGGGAACTTACCTGCATTTGGGATATATGGTCTCCTTAGCATTACTTTGAAGGGCAGCATGCAGAAACACACATTATCTACTTCAATTACATATAAAATTGTTGAATGTATCTGAGTGTTTTGAAGTTGTCCTAGTCCTTGAATGAGGCCATGGAATCCAGAGTTGCTTATTGGAGGATTCCACTTTTGAGTGCTCCTTATCTAAAACCAGAGAAGGTTTTGGATAAGCAAGCAGAAAGCTATCTTTCAGGGAGAAAGTTTTCCACTTAGAGGGAGGATTTTAAAGTATTCTACATCAACCCACCTCATTCCTGTTGTGTGTGCAAACCTGAGCCTAGATACATGACAGAATGTTTTAATAAATGCTTGACCTAAAGCAGAAACCATTTTATTTCAGTGACTTCTTTACTCCTTCGTTGCGTGAAATCTTATCTATTTGGCTGTTCAGGTGGCGCTGTGGGAATTGCTTCCTGGGGAAAATTTTGGTTGGCTGTCCTGAATGTCTACAGCTGGGAAGGAATGCATTCACTGTTTCCTGAGATATGGTAAGTTTGATTTTAATGTATTAGTTCTACAACTTGGGCTTTTCTTCTTCTCAGAGAAACAAATGGCAGATGCCATCAAGCAGATAGGTGCACAGGCACTTGGACAGATAAGTTTCTGGCACATCTGGTGGAGAAGCAGAAAAAGGCCATCGGCAGTCACAGGAACTCTTGTGTTAAGAAAGTTCCACTAGGAAAAGCATGACCTGAATGTCTGCTAATATTTTGATCAGAACAGGTGAAAATTTGGCCTTTTAAAATATTGCTTGAAATGCTTCATTTTTAATTCTGGACTAAAAAATATTTAGCACATTTTCTGAGGGAGAGAGTTCTAATTATAGCTGCATAATTTGGGGTGCAGGGGGAAGGCTGGGTTAGAGCTGAAGAAACTAGGGCCTCTCAAAACTCTCCGCAGTTCAAGTATCCTTGGCATCTGGTTTCCTCAGGTGAAGCAGGAAGGTTGGTCTGTCCCCATTGGTGTCTTCTGTGATTGGCTCATGTGCTTAATTACCTGCCAGTTCCCAAGCCAACAGCTAATATATTCTGCTGTTTACCTTTTCCTTTGATGGTTGTGAGCACATTTCATGGCAAGTGACCCACTCTCTGCTCTGTCACTGGTGGTTTCTGACAGGAGCCAAGGAATTTGCAGCAGGATGATGTCTTGTCATAGGGCAAATGTGCGCATGCATGAAAGGTGGTGTCCCCATTAAGCTTCATTCCTAGACTCTTTTTCCCCCTTTGCTGTATACCATAGGAGAGCGATCTTCAACCTTTTACATTTCACATCACATTGACAAGGTGCTAAAATCGTGAAGGCACACCATCAGGTTTTTTGACAATTGACACCACGCTGCTGGGGGGGGGGTTAAATACCCCAATGATTCTACTAATACATGACTATCCTCCAAACTCCCACAGCACACCTGCAGACCATTCCCAGCACCCCAGTGATCTGCAGCACGCTGGCTGAAAATCACTGCCACAGGAAGTATCCTGCATTCTGTTTTTGTTCAGATAGGTAGTCTCAATGAGCCCCTTCAAAGGGACTGCTGAGTTTTTTCTTTCACTCTGTGCCTGCTTTTCATTTAGCCTATCCTGGAGTCTGTGGTTTTAGGAGATCAAGGTCATCCCTGTTCTCAAGTGCTAGATGGCATAGAATGAAATCCTGTCTTGAAACTGCCTTAGTAGTTAATATGTAACTCTGGCCCTGCCTCTAGAATTCTTGCTCAAATATTTTGGAGTGTGCTGTCAATCCCTGATCCTAGACTTACTTTTGATTTATGGTAGGTTGTTTCCTTCGTGGATGCCAGCCCATCCTTCCACTCTCTGGTGTCATTGCCGTCAGGTCTACCTGCCAATGTCCTACTGCTATGCAACACACCTCACTGCGGAAGAAGATGAACTGGTCTTGAGCCTTCGACAGGTAGTCCCATTGGTTCTACCCATAATCTTCTACCTGCAACTAGTATTTATGGGTATGCCGCTGCTAAACCTGGATGTAGCACATAGCCATTATGACTAGTTCCTCCATGAATTTGCCCAATCTCCTTTTAATGATATCACTTTTTGATCCAAGCTAGTGGCTGTTGCCACATCTTGTGGTAATGAATTCCACTGACTAATTACGTGCTGTGTAATGAAGTAACTGCTTCTCTATCACACTTCCTACTTTTGATGCATTTAAAGAAGTTTGCCTTGCTGTGTTTAGTCGCTTGGAGGCCTTTCTCTTTTTCTTTCTCACTCTACTTCCCGTCTGACCTTTCTTGCTTAAGCTGATAATCTTCGGCAGCTCTGTGGATGCTGAATTTGGACCCTAGCATGTAACAACACAACCTATATGAAATCTCAGGTTTTGCTTAAAAGCCTTTGTCCCTCACTATGTGAATATGTACAGCCAGTGTTGTCAAAAGTCATTGATCACATCTCTACCCTGCAATCACATGGCCATTCTGAACAATGAAAAAAAATCCAAAATTCTGTACCCCTCCCTTCACAAAGGTAAGTGGGGAAACAATGCACTATTTAGATCAATAAGCAAATGCCTGCCATTCTGAGCCATAATCTGGAGTTGCAGCACAGCTTGTCTTGAGCCAGTGTTGCACCTTGATTGGGAATGAGCCTCTATGGCTTCTGCTTCCATCTTCATCTCCAGTGTTTAATTATGCTCCCTAATTCCTGCCCAGGAGCTTTATGTTCAAGACTTTTCCAGCATTGACTGGCCAGCGCAGAGAAATAATGTTGAACCAAGCGATGTTTACACACCACACAGCTGGCTGCTTACATTGGTCTATGGTGAGTAGGTTGTCTATCATGACTCTGATCCTGGAAAAGAGGCCTGATCATTTTACATGTGTTTGTGATTGCCAACAGCTTGTTTGAATTGCTAGGGGGACACTGTGCTGGGGGCAAGCTGAGGCCACCATTGTCCCTAAAGGGAACATAGAGTAGAATTAAAAGATACTTCATGAGTTGCTTTTCTTAGCAATTCATAAGAGAGGCATTGCTGCAGTGCCTCAGGTGGCAGTGGCTGTTATAGGACATGCACTGCTCTCTGTTATCCAGGAGCTCTATGTGGCCTGCTTGGTATTCCTAGAATTGTAGCTTTTGTAAAAAACAAAAAACTGGCTCTGCAGAGGGCATGTTGAGTTGCCTGTGATGCTTGATGCTTTCTTGTAAGTCATGGAGGTACTTGGTAAGACATGACACCTTGTAACAGATGGCAATGCTAAACATCAGCCTATTGGGTATTTAGCTTAAATGCTGCACTATTGGGTATTAGCTTAAATGACAGCATTAAATGTGGCCAGCATATAAAACCTGTGTGTAGAGAGAGTCGTCAACCAGGGCACTGCAAAAGGTGGTGATGTTGCCATTAGCCCAGAGAACGGGGCTAAATGACTGTGGTGGACCGCCGCAGTTTTCACACGAGTCCAAGTCACCTGATGTTCGTTTTCTCTCCATTCCCTAATGCTGTCAGATTTTATGAAAATGCAGGTTTGAAATACCAAAAATATAACTCTTCTGTATCTCTCCTGGATGGGCTGAATAGAGTGCAATATGAACAGGGCTCTTTAGCCTTTCAGGACTTTTTGTTTGTTTTTGTTTTATCCTGTAACTGGGGTGCCCTTTGGTACTGTGGGATAATGGAAAGAGAGGAGCAACTAGGAGCAATCCCGAGTGCTCTATTGGCTGGCACAAATCCCTTGTGCCAGCCAGGGGGTGTCGCAGACATGCCTTAAGGCTGGCCTCCCCATGCTGCTTCCCAGGCCTGCAGAGGTGAGTTCACACCAGCTGAGGGAGGCTGGTGCAGGGAGTTGAGGAGGGCAGAACAAGGGGGATCTGGGTGAGGGGAGGGTGAGCCTGGGGGTGCCCCGGCCCAGGGAGGGGAGTGGGACCGGCCAGGCCAACATAGGGTGAATCAAAAAACCCATCCCTGGTCTGGTCAGACTTCTCCAGGCCCCTCAGATTTGCATCAGCGATTTTGCTGGTATAAATTCAGGTAGTCCTATTGGGGTGGCTGCCATGACATGGCATGCTGTGACATGAGGTAAGGGGAATTAATTACCCTGGGTTGTGCTGCAGCTGGCCTGCCTGTTCCAATGCGGGTTAGGATCAGGCTGCCCACTTCTCTGCATAATGTCCCTGTCCTCCACTTCTATTTATATGGCTTGCAGATTTCACAAGTAGTTGCTTTGCTATCATTTGGAGTGTTCATAAAAAATACTGAACAGACTCACCCTTTATGAGTCCTATCTCACGATTTGGCCTTCGGTGCCTTCTGATGCCTGAGTCATGGGATGCTTCCACTGCAGTATGTGGTGGAAGTGTTCCTTAAATAATTGAACAGGGCTCTTTTGAATGAGAGGCAATGTGTTTAAAGATGAACCATAGCTTTCCTGGGCATGTCTGTTAGCTTCCTGTGTATTTTTTCTTCCATCCTAGTTCCTGGGTTCCTTCCTTGACCTCTTGTTTGGTATATTGCTGAATCCTGACTCCCTGCAGTCCTTGTCAAATCACAGCTGATTTTGGGTGAAACTACTGCCTATGTGGTGGATGTATCAAATGTAGGGACCCTGGGAAATAGAATGAAAATGCTTTTTGCATGTTTGGAGATCGTTTGGGGTTTGTTTGCAACTGTGGCTCTAGTGCTGTCTATAAAAATCTTTGGTAAAAATCCTGATGCATTTTCCCCTCATTTTTCCTTTGCCAAAACCGATCATTGGTAAAGAGAGCCTGATAAAGGATGAACGATGATGCAAACCAAAGTTTAGAATTGCTTAAGTGTCTATGACATTGTTCTAGCCCATCTCTTTAGCAGATGACACAACTTCTGTGCATATCTCTCTGCTTCCATTCTAGCACTAACCAACACCTATGAGAAATACCACAGCAAGACTCTGAGACGTCGAGCCATAGCAGAAATATACGACCACATCAAAGCTGATGACCGGTTCACCAAGTCCATCAGCATTGGTCCTGTAGGTCATTGCAAGCTGTGCTTAGAACCAAGTGGCATCAGGACAGAGCTTGCTCTGTAGGTGCTAGAAAATTCATCCCACGCTTTTTGCTGCTGTTCTGCCAAACTGGATTCTGGGACCCAGTTATCCACTCAAGTAGATTGGAAGTTGGTGCATGGTCCAAAACAAACACGGGGCATGTTTTAAACCAGCAAACAAGGATCAGAGGCAACTGTGCCTAAATCAGAGAGAAATCAATTTGTCAGGGAGCATGAGCTAGACATAGTCTTCTCTTTGCAGATAATTTGCAATGAGAAATAGTTTGCAGTTAATAATGGAAGAGTAAATTCTGAGGTCAGGCCTTTATAGGCCCTCATTCTAGGTCCACCCTTGCATGCTACAAGCCCTCCGCAAAGGTGGTGTTCCCTTCTGTGTCAATATATCTATGAGCCATAAGTACAATGATGAGCACAAATAGCATTGTGCCAACGCGCATATGTCTCCATAATCCTATCAGGCTTATGGCTGCAGTTCCACATATTTACCACAAAATGAATTCTGTTTTTTTTCTAAGAATGTATGTGAAGGTTCAGGCTGTCAGTCTCTTGAAGCGAGAGCAGCAAAGTGTGGAAATAAATATGGGATTTTATCTAAGCAGCTTGATAAAATGGGGGAAATAAATATGGGATTTTATCTAAGCAGCTTGTCACTGCTGCTGGGATGTAATCACTGAATTCACTGGCTCATTATTTTGAGAAGACTCAGCTGACTGAGTTCTTACAGAAACTTTATGCGCAAGCTGAATTTAGAGGCTAACTGCTTTAGCATTGTGAATGGAAGTAACTGTTGGCCTTTCTCCGTCTTGTAGATATCTAAAACAATTAACATGCTAGCCCGCTGGTATGTGGAGGGAGACAAGTCTCCTGCTTTCCAAGAACATATCTCCAGAATTCCTGATTACCTCTGGTAAAGCTACTTTTTGGAAACTCCAAACCTGTACATTCTTCTAATCACAACAAAGCCTGAACTGTCTTTCCCTGCGTGTTTAATTTACTCCAAGTAAATGGTTCTAAAACTGTGGGTATGTGGCCCACCAGTAAGTCACCTCTCAATTTTTGGTGAGCCATGAAACTGACAGGGTAGCTTACTCTCTATGCATCAAGAGTCAAACAACCTGGTACTTGGGGGGGGGGAGACTGCTGTCCTGTCACCATTATAGCCACAGAGGCTTGGGTGGCTGGTAAAGTGAACCTTTTTCTTAGGTGGGTCTCAATGCTCAAATGTTTGGGAACCCCAGCTCTAAGACTGGGGTGTGGGATTTATTGATATTGGCAATGAAGATGCAGTAATACTGGCCTCATCTGTTCATCAAGATGTTGTGACACCTGGTGAAATTAGGCACCGGGCTGCAGCTAGCCACTGTCCAACATTGTAGCTTTTTTCTTCTTCTTGCAGGCTGGGACTGGATGGCCTGAAGATGCAGGTAAAGCTTTCTGGCATAA
The DNA here is from genome assembly GCA_029204185.1 of Lerista edwardsae. Taxonomy (NCBI): domain Eukaryota; kingdom Metazoa; phylum Chordata; class Lepidosauria; order Squamata; family Scincidae; genus Lerista; species Lerista edwardsae. Next base: position 22,022,162 of record JAJKFI010000015.1, on the reverse strand, counting down.
TCGTCAGGGGGTTCTTCTCTCTTTCGGTTGCTGAAGGCTAATCTAGACGGCACACACCCATTCTCCAACGGCCACCCTTAAATCAGAAAAGCCCCTTCAGTGGCTTCAGATTGGAGAAGAGGCAATGTGGATGAAAGAGTTGCTCAAGCCTTTCTCTGGCTGTCATTACCTTGCTTTAGGTTTTACCACCGTCCCCAGCAACATTTCTCTGTCACGTTTTTTAGGTGTAGGAAAATATGTGTTCAAAGCCCCTGGAGAGGTGGGAATTTGGAGCAGGGAAATACCTGGCAGAGTGCCACCTTGCCTTTGTTTCATTTCTCACTCCAACTCCTCCATAGAGATGGCTTTTCCCATTCAAACAGGACCACTGAGGTAATGTAATGTCTAGATAGGTTGTGCTGCTTTGAGGGTGGCCTGAAGGAATGGAGTGTTTGGGCTAATCTGTGAGGCAGTCCAATTCACAAAAATAAATAATACTAGCTACCCTAAAATACTTAACTGTGTGTTGGTTCTATGAAGTATTCCATTTGTTTCTAAGTTTAGCAGCAAACTGGAGCTCCCTGCTCTGCTTCTGGGGAGAGCTGGCGCACAGCATCTTCCTAGGGAAGCAGAAAATGGCAAAAGGCAAAATGGTTATTCTGTTCCCTTTTTTATAACTCTACATTTGATAGAAAAAAAATAGGATGATGTAATATCTTCCTTCATGCAGTCTGGCACATTAGGTAGTCTAGGTGTCTGGTTAGAAAAAAATGTTCCTTATCTCACGATCTGTTATGTAAAAAAATTAGGGATCCCCTGGTGTGTGTTTTTTTAGGAAAACACCACACTTTCCCACCTGATTACACAGCTGTGTTAGACTCTTCCTTATCCCTCTGATTTTCCTTACTGGTGCCAAAAGAGAATCTTCAGGACCTTAGAAAGGTCTGATTCTTCAAACGTGCATCTTCTCCACTTTGATATTTATTTTATCAACCCCTTAAATTAATGTTCTCATTCATCTGGGCTTAGAACTGCTGGAATTCCTGCCAGAGGCCAGCAATACCTCTAATCTACACAATACAGCCTTCTTCAGATGGAGAAGAACTTACTTTCCCTAGCTACATTTTCTTGACAGTGCTCCTTAGCAGCTTCTAGGGCTCTCAGAATCTGTTGAGCACATTGTGCAGTCAGAAAGAATGGCAAGTTGGAGTCTTCCCTTCAGGTGCAGGAATAGGTATTTCTAACCATGCTTTTATTCTTTTTTAGGGCACCAATGGATCACAGCTTTGGGATACAGCATTTGCTGTTCAAGCCTTTCTGGAGGTGATTTTTTTTTCTTTTTCCATAAGATCATCTTGATCTACAAGCAGTGGTGGGATTCAAATAACAACCGGTTCTATGTCCTTCAGGGCGGCCTTCAGGGCCATCCACTGCCTTTCTTCCCTCTCCCAACCTAAAATTAGCAACCGGTTCTGCAGAATAGGTGAGAACTGGCTGAATCCCACCACTGCCTACAAGGCCAAACATTTTGTCATGACATAAAGCCCAATCCTGTCCAACTTTCCAGTGCTGATGTAGTGCATGAATCCTGTGGGGGAACAGTCACAGAGGCCTCCTCAATGTAAGGAGGAGGTTTCCAGACTTTTCAGTATGAAGGCCACATTGTATATTTTACAATGTAGATTTCTGCAGGCTGAAAAAAAAATCAGTTTAAATGAATGAATAAGGTTTACTTGGGACTTTTTTATAATCAGCAACTGAGATATGATACATAATGAGTAAAAATGCCAAATATTTTAAGTTGCTGCAGGCGGGCCAGATGTGGCTCCCGGGCCATAGCCTGGAGATCTCTGATGCAAGGCAGTGCTGGTTCTCTTGGGGCTGTACTGTGGCTGCATCAGCATCTGGAGAGTTGGACACGAGGGGGCCCTTAGAAAGGCCAGCTCCTTTTCCTAGCTTTTATTTGGGCAGAATTGCTTGGTGGAAGTTTTAAGGAAGCAGTTCTAGCTGTGTGGCTTTCAAGCAGCACTGGGGTCAGTTTGCTGGGGGTGCTGGAGCAATGCTGTTCCGTGGAGCCCCTATGGTGCCCTGCCCCTGATAACTTCAGCCAATCCTATTATTAAACACAACATAATAGCCATCACAAGATTGCAAAGCAGCAAAATCCTAAATATAAGCAGTATGTTTAAATTCATGTTTTTATCAAATCACTTTAATATCTTAAAAATCACTTCAGAGACTGTACTGTTTCTTAGATTATGTATTCACTATCCAATACTCAGTCCAGAGTTTAAAAATTATATACAGTATATTTATATAAAGATAAATTTTTGTGGGTTTTTTTTTAACAGGCTGGGGCTCAGATGAAGCCTGAATTTTCTTCCTGTTTGCTACACGCACATGAATTCTTCAGAATCACTCAGGTAAAGGCCAAGTTACCGGACAATACATGCATAGGAGGAGAAACCCGTAAGATCTAGTTCTGATGAAATATTCCCTATAAAAATGTGGATAATAAAGCTTTGATTTTTGTTATGTATGTTCATGGTTCTTGGGAACCAGGTATGTAAACCTGCTCTCCAATGTTCCCAGGGCCGCATCCCTAGGGTTGGTCACATGCGGGAATGTTAGTCTCTCTGAATGCATTCCTCTGGGGCAGTGTGTACCAAACAACCAATTAAGTAATATTTGGAGGAGTGTAATTTCCCCTGCTATGCAACCAGACCTCTGGTCTCTCCTCTAGAGTCCTCAAGGCACTGCAACATCTCACCGAGGAAGTGGCCCATTTCAGCTCTACGGAGATAGTGATCCTTCCTGAAAAGGAGAAAGCAATAGTCTGTCTAGGGCAATGATTTTCAATCTTTTTCACCTCATGGCACAAGGCATGCTGCACTGCTATCCCCCAATGTCCCTGTTAATAAATGACCTTTCCCTAAACTCCTGTGGCTCACCTGCAGATTATTCGCAGCACACCTCCTGGTTGAAAATAGCTGGTCTAGGGACTGCATGCCCACAACTTTGAAATAATAGCTTCTGGAATAGCGTGCCTGTAGAATGTTGTGTTCTTGTTTACCCTACTTGAATGTAGTTTTGTATTTTCCCCCAGATTCCAGATAATCCACCTAATTATGAGAAGTACTACCGACAGATGAGCAAGGTATAGTCACAGCATGGTAGGGAGGTGGTTAGAAGGACTCTGTGTCAAGCACTGAAACCCTGTGGCTTGCAGGCCAGCCATATTAAGGCCACCTGATAACTCTTTCACTGAATGGTGAAAACTCCACAACTGTCCTCAGTGCTTTCTTCCACTGTCAGGCTGCTTATTCAGTTAGGATGACTTTCTCAGTCTTTCACCTCAGTCCTGTTATTGAAACCAGGCCTGCCAACCTAAGGGGAGCTGGTTCCACAGCTCTGCAAATTACTCAAATTATTGACTTCGTTTATGGTTTGTCCCTGAACTTTTATGGGATTGATAGAAATTTATCTGAATGGGCAAATGAATGGGTGGTGGTTTAGCTAATACATTAGTTATCATAGATGGAATGGGTTTCCTGCCCTTTTCCCCTGGGCCTAAAGCACTAAAGCAGAGGTTCTCAAACTCTCTGGGTGGTTGAGAATCTCTGTAAATGCTTACGGGGCAGGGGAAATTGCAGTGATGCAATTGCTATGATTTTGTCGCTTCTGGCAAACAATTGGGGCTGGAAGGACTTACCAGTGCCTGCCCCAGCATCCAGGAGGGTTGGGGAGCCCCGTGGACCCCTCTGCAGGGCTCCCTGTGCATTAGAACTGTAAAAAAAAAAAAAAAAAAGATTGCGACCCACTTCCTGGTTGCAATCACAAAACCGGAATTGGGTTGTGATCTTTTTTTTTTTTTAAGAGTTTTATTATTTTTTAACATAAGGTTATGGGACAGGATTACAGAACACAAAGGGAAAGTTTGACACAGGTAAACACATGAGGTAATACCGTTGCATTGCATCACATATTTCTTTGTCTACTACAAATACATTTTAGCAGTACAGCTTCCAAGGTTATTTTCTAGTTCAATATTTAAACTTGTGATCTTTTTTTAAACGGTTCTAATGCACAGGGAGCCCTGCAGAGGGGTCCACGAGGCTCCCCAACCCTCCTGGGGCTTGCACTTGTAAGTCCCCCCCAGCCCCAATTTTTTGCCAGAAGGGACGCGATTGTAGCCATCACGTCGCTGCAATTTCTCACACTCCACTCCTTAAGGGGACACAGACAGGGCTTTTCAGGCTGGGGCGTTTCGTCGCCCCAATTTGAAAACCACTGCACTAAAGTAACATTGGTTGGAAATCTAAGAAGTGGAGTGCCTGGGCAGCACTCTTCCTCACAAGACCTGTGGTCCTTGCAAGTAGTCCTGCTGTGCTCTTCCCTGAGAGACCGCTGGTGTCTAATCCTCTCCAGGGTGGATTTCCCTTCAGCACTCGCGACTGTGGCTGGATTGTAGTTGACTGCACTGCAGAGGGACTGAAGTCAGTCATGCTGTTGCAGGAGAAGTGCCTGTTCATCAAGGATCACATCCCACCCAGCCGCCTCTTTGATAACGTGAACGTGGTGAGTGTGGGGAAGGAGATGTAGCAACTTGTTCCATGAAGCAGTAGTCCATTCTGTTTTCCCAAACCGTGATGTTGTCTCAGTGAGTCAGTTGTTCCAAACTACAGAAGGGGATTTCTGAGCAAGACCTGGAGCTCTGTGGGATGTACAAAGAGGGCGGCCTATCAGAGTATGTTAGGCAGGCCCAGCTCAAATGCTGTTAAAGCGGGCTTGGGACTTTGGAGCTTTTCCTTTGTACAGTGTATACACAGTATGGACATCTATTGTACCGGTTCTGTTCCAGAGGTCTGTCCAGAAGTTGGAACATACATGCCTCAAAAACCACCGAGTCTTGCTGGCTCAGTTCTATTGCACCTATGCAAAAGCACCACCAACAGTGAATGTGCTGATGCTGACATTAGTAACTTAGATGTTCATAATTTGGGGAATGTGTGTGTGTTTGTGTTGTTCAGTTGCTGAACATGCAAAATGCTGATGGTGGCTTTTCGAGTTACGAAACAATGCGTGGGGGCTGGTTGTTGGAGCTGCTGAACCCTTCGGAGGTATTCGGTAAGATCAAAGTCTTCTTTTTACGTCCATATTGGCTACTGAACTTTTTCAACAGTGATATGAGAGGCAACTTGAACCCTCACCCCCCTCCCCTGCACAACTGCTACAGGTCACTAGAGACTTGTTCTGCTTTGGGAGGTTCAACCCAGTGTGGACCCTAGGAGCATAGCGTGAAGCCCCAATTCTTTTCTCCTTCAGAGGGGCTGTGGGAAGGGAGTTGGAGCACACCCTGATCCACAGCAGCAGCCTTGCTGTTCACAAGGGAGCTTCCTAGCTGGAGGGGTTCTGCCCACTGCGACCTTCTCCTCTGGGGCACAGTCGTCCTCATAAGCCAGCAATGTAGTTTTTCAGCCCAGCCAATCCCACCCCCTGCTATCTTCTTTGCCCCGCCACTGCCTGCTTCAGGTTACCTGGCTGAAATGTCTCCATCTCCCTTGCAATCTCCCTGTTTGTCCTCAGTATTGTCCTCTTTTTAGGAGGGATGATTATGTACACTTTTAGATGGTAGCCATTTTGAAAATCTTGTCCTTTGAACTTAAAAATTAAACTTGGCAAACAACAGACTCAGTTTCAGCATCCCCAAATCCTTTGTGGGGGACTGGTTTGTCCACTGTTCCTCAAAAATTATACAGCCATGTTTTTCTAAGAACTATCCATTTCTATATGCTCTACCATTTTGAGGGCAGATGGCACCTGCTTATTAAATAGAACATGACTATAGTGGGAACGGTTTTGTACAGTATAGCATAAGCACACTTCTGGTCTCCATCCTCCCACCTAGAAAACAGAGTGCTTCACTTGCTTTTAGAAGAACATGTAGAACTCCCCCCTCCCCGAAATGCTGTCATTGGTGGAAATACAGCCAATTGAGAGGGCTTGTCTTGCTTATTTTTGTGATTTACAGGGGATATCATGGTTGACTACACTTATGTAGAGTGCACCTCAGCTGTGATGCAGGCACTAAAGCATTTCCATGAGCGCTTCCCTGAACATAGGACACTGGAGATCAGGTAAAAGGAACAAGAAGAAGGAGAATCCCTTTCCCAGGAGAGTACCAACTGCTATTAGAAATCAAACTCACAGTAGAGGCTATTAATGAAAAGATGTGATAACCCACCAAATAGCCCATGAACATGGACTAGGCAGGTTAAAAGCCAAGCTATAACTAGTTTAATAAAAGCCTAAAAGGAAAGGAATTATCAAAAGGGGGAAGGAAAAGCAAGTCGTTACAGTATTAGCAGGCTGATGGAAGATACTTGGCTGGATGAGCACAAATAAAAGGTTTGATCAAATTGAAACAGTAACCATTAACCCCCAGCAGATGGAGCTAGGATGGAGCTGTTAAAAAAGACAGACCACAGAACACACACACACACGCACTCACATGTTAGTAGTTGCTACTTAGTCTGAAGGACAAAGCAGAATTAATTCCCCGAACCTGGCTTGCTAGAAAACGCAATCCTTAATCTAGTGACTTTCATTTATCCAGAGTATCCTAGTTACATACTGGGGAGTAAGTGGGTACAGTGGCATACAAAGGTTATTTGGCACCCCATGACAAAATTATTTTCACCAGAAGTGATGTCATAAACCTAGTAATCATGTCATGGCCGGAAAGGGCATCATCAAACAGGAAGTGCCATCATTGTTACGCCAGAACTGGAAGTGATGTTTAACATCTGTGTCTTGTTTTTGATTTCTGATTAGCTTTCACATAATAAGCAATAAGAAATTTAATTTTATTACACACTGCTGTTTCTGCTCAATGCCTGGTTGGGCAGGAGAAAGTGAAGAATTGTGATCCACCAATGGATTACATTGTCAGGCAAATGGCTATTCCAGATTGAATACAGCCATGGGGATGTGTTAGGCGGGATTTTATGGAGAGGACTTTTCACACCAACATCATGAAAAGCTGAGAAAATCTTTTCATGAGACCTAAAATATGAGACCAAATTCAGTCCTGAAACTGTTCTTAGTATGTCAGGATGGGGACACACGCACGCACGCACGCATGCACGCACGCACGCACGCACGCACACACACACGAAAGCAAAGCATTTTCTCTTTTTCACCCAGGATCTCCTGAGAAAAACACAATCTGCCCAGTACATACAAAAGCCAAATTCCACAATTAGCCATTCAGCATCATCATAATCACCCACAGGAAAACACATCAGATAATCCAAAATGAGACACCCCAGCAGAACAGATAGCAATAAAAATAACACCCCCTTTTTAATCAGAACAAGAGAAGGGAGCATCAATATCAGAATAAGAGCAGAGCCAGAAAAAAATAAGAGAATCCAATATTAAAGTCGCACGTACCCCACTTTCTAATCAGAGCCAGAGAAGACTTGTTTATTTCTCATCCCCTACCTTACCTCTCAGGCCACCCGATAGGGATCTCACCAATTAATGCACACAAGCTACACACACAGCCTTCCTTCCTCCTTGAAGTTCTTTCCTTTTTCCCTTTCCTTTTTCCCCTTCCTGTCCTTGGTTCTCTCTTCCTGACCTGCAAGCCCCAGCAGCTCTGAGTCTGAGGAGACTCAGGCGGCCCAAAGACCATGGATGGCATGCTTGGGGGGAGTTAGGAGTGTCCCCAAACAGGCCATTCATCACTGCAGTATTTTTATCATTTCAAAGCTAGCCAAAGATCATGGGGGAAGAACGGTGGGTACTTACAGATCAAATGAGTTCTCCCATTGCTTTTTGCTTAGAGACACGCTTCGAAAGGGCTTGCAGTATTGTCGGAAGAAGCAGAGGGCTGATGGCTCCTGGGAAGGGTGAGTGTGTCCATATAGCCAAGTGCAGCTTTGGCAGAATGTGAGGCTCTCCTTCTGCTTGGCAAGGCAGAGAAGGTCTGCCTTGGAAGTAGCAGTTTCAAAAATCTGGAATTTAAAAAATCAGTAGTTGGAAGATGGTGGAAAAGTCAGCAGCAGAAAGAAAAAAATGGGCAGTATCAAAAAAATTTCAAGCTTTGCAATACAACCATTATACATTATATACACGACATAATGAAGTATGCTCCTGAAGGCAACTCTGTGTTGAAACGCTTTTGGTTTCCTAAGGTTCATAATAAACTTCCCTCTGTTTGATCGGCAATTTGAATACTAAATGTCTTTGGGATTTAGTATTTTTGTAGATGCCAATAGCGCCTTACTGTTAATAGCTTTCATGTGTCTATTTGAGAGCTGGTGCGGTATGAAACAACCCTGAGCCTACAGTCCCCCTGGTTCTGATCCTCAGCCCCACTCCTCAGTGTGTGGCTTTAGGCAAGCCCTGCCAACCCCAAATTCAATACGGGTCAACAGGACTGGTCTTTCCCCCACCCACCCACCCACTGCTATATAAATGCTTACTATTCTTAGTACCATAGTATTTAAATAATACTTTAGAAATTAGAAAAAGGGGCTTCAGTTTATTGAAAGACTTCAAATTCAAGGATATCAACAGCTGAGCTTTTTGAGCTTTGCTTCTTGCAACCCTTCTCTTAATTCAAAGTGGGTTTTTTTCACTTTGTGAATGTATATTTTGAACTGCCAAAGCCACTTGACGGGACGAACTGTAGCAGAAGGGGGGGGGAAGGGGTTTAGTTTGTTGGCTGCTTGTTTCCTCACCTCTGCTCTAAAATTCTCCTCCAAAAGAGGCTTTTATTTTGTGAAGAAAGGTGTTGAGGTAGGATGCAACTTGTAGTTACCTCTTAAATCCTGGTTTTTGAAAGGAAATGGGAAGTTTCATGCTTGGCTCATTCATTCCAGTTCCTTCTGTGCAGCAGTGGGGCTGGAACTTTTCCACAAGCATGGCTGCCGTGGAAGTGAGCATGTGCACAGTGCCTGGTGGTGCTAATGGTTGGGTTTTTGAGTAATATTTTGCATTTGCTGATTGGTTCCTCTCCCTTGTAGGAGCTGGGGTGTGTGCATCACCTATGGCACATGGTTTGCATTGGAAGCATTTGCTTGTATGCAGCATATATACTGCAATGGGTAAGTGGTGGACATCCTTTCCCCGTTTTATGATAAGCATCTCCTGATGAGAAGAAATTACTTGAACCTCTCAATGGTGGGGAAAAAAACTGCTTTCTGACTGCATGTTTATTCTCTGCAGAATGGGTGTGTGTCCAGTCCACTGAACCAATCCTTAAGGCAGATAGCACCAAGCAGAACCCCAGATCACATCTGGTACAGAGTAAAGGCAGCATCTGTTTCCTTTGGGGAGTGCAACCTCACCCTGCCTAGTTGTCTCCCAGTGCAGGGAACAGCATGGCAGTGCCACTGCTGTGATGGACAGTGCCCTCTTGTGCTTATCCAAGCATGATAGAGGTTTCAGAGCCCAATCCTAGGCACATCTACTCAGAAGTCCCATTATAGTCAGTGGGGCTTAATTCTAGGCAAGTGTGGATGGGATTGCAGCCTCAGTTGAAAAAAACCGTTCCTGAGCAGCTCTCAGCAATCTACAATTGTGCAAACATCTTCTTCCTCATATGCTTAAGTTTTCTCTCTTATATCTATTCTTCTAGCTGTGTCAGGAAGCAAGATGATCAGCCTGTCAGGCACTGGGGTGTGTGTGTCGGGGTAGCCTCCAACAGATGCTGCTCCCTGCTGATGTGTGTGTCTTCAAGAAGAATTGTGTCTTCCAAGATGGGAAGTCACAGGACTGGGGCTTTTTTGGAGAGCGGAATGTTGGGATGTGGAACCAGAAGTTACACTGCAACAGGCACAACCCCCTAGTAGAAAGTTTGGTCCTGCCAACAGGAGATTTTCTTTAGCTCATTTCTTCGCATTTGCAAAATGCAGTTTCATAATTTCAAGTGGTATCTTCCATCAGTTGTTCTTTACTCTTTGGCCCTTGCCCTGTTCTTCACCACCCCACCCCGCAGGTTCCTTCCTCACTGTTTAGGGGCTATCCGCTGAATCCTCTTCCTTCTGCGTTGTCTCTTTCAGAGTGGTCTGCAGGGAGGTGGCCCAGGCTTGTGATTTCTTGCTCTCCAAACAGATGGAGGATGGTGGCTGGGGAGAGGACTTTGAGAGTTGTGAATTGCGCAAATATGTTCAGAGCCCCACTTCTCAGGTCCATAACACCTGCTGGGCTCTTCTGGGACTCATGGCTGTAAGGTAAGAGTGTGAGGCTGGATGTGACGGACGGACACAGTCAACAGCTCTTCAGTGGACGTGAGAACAGGTGAAAGCAGCCACTGCTCTCATCATGCGTCTTCCTGAGGTCTTTCATTGAGTCTCCTGTTGTTTAGCAGGCAGGTCTCATAACTGAACACTGGTAGAAATTAGCTCAAAGCGTTCCCATACAGCTGCCTGGATATACACTATAGCTTTTAACACACAAGCAGAAGCATGAAAAGTATGCCTGGCGCTCCACTGTACTCCCATCAGAGTTAGCCTGTGGTATTTTGAGGGTGAAGAGGGGACTGAGGAAGATCTCGGAATCAGAGGCGGTGTTAGAGATTGGCCAGGTTGGCCACTGGCCAGGTTGACCAATAGCAATGGTAGAGTCCATTGCCATCAGAAAATGAGTGTCAAGGGGGCATAGGAGAGCCCAGTACAGGGCTTTGACCAGGGCCTCTGGCAAGCTGGTGCTGCTCTGGAAAGCCACCACGGCCCTTGAGGTTGAATCTTCTGTTGCTAAATGGGATACGGACTGGCAGAAACATCCCACACATCTGTCCTGCAGGTATCAGAGCAGCTGAATTTCTGCTCTCAGGACCTGAGTTTATTGCTCCCTGTGAGTGCTTTTGGCCATTTCCTTGTTTGTTCCAGAGTGTGGATTCAATGAACAAGTCTCTGAGGCCTGGCCAGCTGGTGATGGGATTTGATCTCAATGCTTAAGCACTTACAAGAGGCATGTGTTTTTTTCTGAATGTTGTGAATTAGACCTGTCGTCACTTGTGCTCTTGTTGAACCTGCCTTAGCCATTTACTTGAGTCAGAACTGCTCCTTTTTGCTTTGAAGGTATCCAGATGTCAAAGTCCTGGAACGGGGGATCAAAGTTTTGATTGACAAACAACTGCCCAATGGGGACTGGCCTCAGGTATAGTTTTTTTTTCCTGCAATTGCAGCCCATGTCAATAAAATAGCTTGAATGTGTGAACAAATCACAGCAACCCCAGTCTGTTCCACTCACATATGTTATTGCCTGCCTACCCCACCCCCACTAACATCCGTTTTGGCATTAAAAAAAAAAAACCCTGCTTGCAGCTTGCTTGAAATCTTTCAAGCATCAGAGTCTATTATATGCATTTTATTCCAACGTTTTGCACTATACAGTGGGCCCTCAATATCTGTGGGGATGCGATTCCTGGAATCTGGTATCCAAGGAATTCAGGTCCCACCCCTACCCTCCAAACCCAATCAGAGCTACACTCCAGTTGGATCTGGCGTCTGTCATAATCGCCCACAGGCTCTGCAGGCCTTAGAATGGTCTTTTCAGCCAAAAAAGCCACTTCTGGTTTTTGATTGGGTTTGGGGTGTCCTTGTGGGCCCTGGCAGGGGAGTAGCATCCATGGATTTTCAAATCTGCCGATGTTGAACCTGTGGATAATACAGGACCACCTGTAATTCAAAAGTCCACTGATGATTTTTAAGACTTTCCATGTCTCTTATGCTTACCACACTTAGGGCGCATTCCACACCCACCTTTGGACCGACACATATTGCTTGCGTCAGCCCAGCACTGTCACAAACATGCTGTAAAGCATGTCTCCACCACAGACAGAGGCATTGGGCCAACACAGGCAGCAGCATTGGCCCACGGACAGTGATGGGGAGCCCGGGTAAGCTGCTCCCACACGGGCCTGATCCAGGTGCTCTGATTTGCACCAGTGATTTCGCTGGCACAGATCTGAGCAGCCCATCGTGCTGCCTGGGGCTTCCACCAGGGTCAGAGGACAGACGTGAGCTCCAGCTGCCTCTTACCCTGCGTAGGGTACCGCACAGGCCAGCTGGTCTGCCTGCTTCAGTGCAGGTTAGGATTGGGCTGTTAATCACATTCTCTTCCTGGCTGATAGGACCATTCCTCATACCTGAAGCTGTTTGCTTGTGAAAGGCCTGGTTCTCAAGGTCTTCCCCTGAGCTCCCTCACCTTGCCGGCATAACCCTGAAAGATACAGGAGGAATGGAGAAGCATCAGCCCCTTTTGTACATTCCAAACTGAAGTATATTCTGTATGAACGGTTCAATTACCATAGCACACTAGTATGCTGGAGTCAGCAAAGTATATGTGATTCCTTTCTCTGTCCATACCTCATTTTTATAATAGAAGTGCAACTCATTAGTGAAGTGTCACTTTGTCAGAGTCTGCCTCATCGACTGAGGTCAGGCACGGTGGGCTCTCCTTATCCGCAGGTTCAGCGTCTGCTGATTTGATTCTGTGCAGGTGCCAAAGCTGTGACTAGAGGGCCTGATAGTCGTCCCAGATGCAACTGGAAATGTCTTCCAGTCGTGTCCAGGAGGCCTTCTGAAAGGCGCTTTTGGGTTGCCTAAAAACTGGAAGTGCCTTTCAGCAGCTTCCCGGAGGCCTTCTGAGGCACGTCTCCCTGCACCTCAGAAGGCCCCCAGGCGGCTGTTGAAAGGCACTTTTAGTTTTACTGGCTCCCCCCTCCCCCGCCCACCAATTCTCTTATCTGCAGAATTCAGAATCCATGGGAGATTCTGGAACGATATGTAATGGCAGGACTACTTCCCAAGCAATTGTTTCCTATACAAAGACGAATACTTCTTTCAGCCTCTTTATACTTTTGTGGTTCTTCCTACACTGTAAGACAATTCTGGATTGTGTCTGTGGTTTGCCTCCCCAGGAGAATATTTCTGGAGTATTCAATAAGACCTGTGCTATCAGCTACACCTCCTACCGAAACGTCTTCCCCATTTGGACCCTTGGACGCTTTTCTCGCCTATATCCTGCCAGCCCTCTTGCCGGCCAGCACTTGACTGAGGCATTAAGAAATGGAGAGAAGGGGGTGGCCCAAAGAATGACAGATGGGCATACATTGCCAGACCTACATTGAGGGGCTTGTTGCTGACTGCCAAATTAGTTCCAGCCTCTGGAGGTTTTTAAAACATTTCTAAGCTACAAGACTATTGAAGGATGACTAGAAAGGAACTAATGAGGAAAGACACCAAAGGCTTCTCCAGGTGGCTTGCCATCCTATTTCTTCTCAGTGTGTTCTGGCACACACAAAACAAGAGAGAATTGGCTCAGTAACAGTGGTTATGCCCATGAACCGGCTAACCTCCATCTGTTATAGGTAATGCATAACTGATGCTTACATGCTGGTGAACAATACATGTAAGCCCTTAACCCATTGTTCTTACCTTTTTCTGGGGGCATTAAATCATGCATTATGTTTCTGGCATCATGTTTCTGTCACACATTTTGGTGGGCTAGGCATGGCCCTACTAAGAGCACAATTCTAACCAGGAGTTAGGCCGGCACAGTTAAACCACCAAAGTTTAGCTGGCACAAGGGACACCATTCTTGGAGTCAGGGAGGATGGTGCACATCTGTATGTGGCCTCTCTGACTCTGCGAGTGGTCCAAACATGCTTTACAGTGTCCCTTGTACCGACCAAACTTTGCTGGCCTAACTGTGCCAGCCTAACTCCAGGTTAGGATTGCATCCTAAGTCAAGCTGATGCCCAAATTGTCCATCGCCCTCATTCTTTTGGGGGGATACGCATCAGCATCGGTGTGCCTCATTTCCCCATTGCTGCTGCTGCCTGCTGTAACAGTTGGGTGGTAGGGGGAGCAGAAGAGGCAGTGGTGGGGCAGGATGCTTCTATTATCATCCTGAATTCATGCTTGAAAGGAAATTGACAACGTACAAGATAAAGTGGGTGGCCCAATGAAGATGGTGAGCAGATCTTGGTTTTCCACTCAAAGCAGCTACTTAAAGTTGGCCTCATGGATGGGCCAAGCCTATGGTGGGTAGGTGTGATCTTACTGTTCTACTGTGCTGACATATGTAATGACAACCACGGAGTATAAATTTAGAGTACTGTAAATGAATAAACCAATAACTTTGTCAAGGGTGATAGTGATATTTTTGTACCTCTTAAATGCAATCTTTCTAAAATCTCTCCTTCCTTCCTTTACTATGGTTGTACTGATCCAGAGTGTCTACTGGTGCTGTCACCATATTTTGGGGGATTGTTCAAACCTTATTTTGAGGTACAGTACATGCCTCCAGTTCATTATTCTCTCATGCAGTATTCATGTGCACTATTCATGACAAGAGCGGTCATTTCCATATACCAAATGGTAGTCTACCAAAGCTTAAAAAAAAACCTTTTTGCATTCTTTTTCTTCATACAATACACTATTTCGCATACAATAGTCGGTTTTGCCTTTTTTTCTTTATAAGAGTGGAGAAATGTTTTTGTAATGCATTTGCATTAAAAATGTCCACTGCCTTCCAAAATGGTGCTGTCCATTTTTATGTCCATCTCATTCTACTACCCATGCAGATGTGACGCTGTGCTGCCTGTTACTGGAAAAGAATTTGTATGGCGTTATACATTCAACAACTTCTGATCTTGTTCCCTACTGCTAAAAGTCTTAGACTTCCATTGGCATCATGGCGCGATATGATAAGAGGATCCTTTGGTTGAATGCCTTGTGTTATTTAACCTTTTCTGTACAAGGCTATGGAGTCTTCAGTGTCCTAGCTTACTCCCTTGTCATTTCTTTCCCAATTTTACTGTAAGCAATGATCCAGCTCTGGTGCATCCACCCTGGCTAAGAGCAATTCTAAAAGAAGTGCTAGAGATTGGGGGCCCAATCCCATCCAACTTTCTAGCACCTGTGTAGCCACAAAGCAACCTCAGGGTAAGGTAACAAATGGTCCCCTGTCTTGAGGAGTTCACCCTGACTGCATCCCTACTGCAGAATGTGGTGCACATCCCATTGCTATGACAGTGCTGGAAAGTTGGATAGGATTGGGCTCTGCTATTTTACCACTGCTCTTCTCTCCAATGTAGCTTCCATTTCCCAGTTTTTATGCTTTTGACCATGTCAAGGGCCTTTGGAGAATGGAATCCCATTGCAATCTGTGCTGCCTAACTACAGACCAAGTTCGTCAAGCCTTCCTGGATGCATGCTTTCAGTGGGTTGTCTCTGGAGAGCTTCTGGCCTGGAGTTGTTCTTGTTCTTCTAATGTTCTACCTGAGAAGGGTCATGTAGGCAAGGACACTTATCCTAGAAATCAATGTTCTTCAACCTTGGTATTGGGACCCCAGTGGGGTTGTGAAGTCTCAGTTTTGGGATTGCAGCAATTTATAGGAATGAAAAAGGGGAAATGAAGACCACTGGACTAGAGCACCACCAGTAAAGGGGGAGGCATCTGGTGTACCCCATCAGCTACCAGGAGATGGTATCCTAGTCCCACTCAAATTCTTAAGCAATTGTGCTAAAATAGCTTTCACTAGAGCTAGGCTGCATGGTAACAGTTTCTGTTTTCTCTAAGAAGAATATATAGTTATAGTGAACAGTGTTGGGAGCTGTGAGTTGGGTGGTGACAGGGTTGGGGTATAGGATCCATTTGGAGTATGGGATCCATTTGCACCCTAGCCTTCTCAAAGGGGCTACTCAGATCTGAACCAACTATTTATGCAGGTTTTACATAGCTTGCTGGCACAGAACCAAACAGTCCTGTGTAACCAAGCAGCTGGCAAGCCCAGGACTGGGGTTAGGATGCGGCAGAGGCCTACTCCATCGCTCCACTCCCCCCACCTGAATGCCTTCCCATCATCACCTTCTCCATGTCTCTTCACTGCTCAGTGCAAGACCTACCTGCCCTGGAAGTTGTAGGCTGGGATTCAGCACCTACTGGGTATCGAAAAGCCCTTTATGGCACTTTTACCACACTCAGTGCCAGCGGGGCCCAACCGTAGGGTCAGGCTCTGTGTCTTGGTTTGCTGTGTTGCAGAGCTGGGTTTTAATGTTCTCAGTCATGGTTGCAATCTGAATTCATTTATTTAAATTTCCTGAAAATATACTTAAAATCCGTAGTGATGTCTCATTTCACTATGAAACTTGATCAGATTTTACATAGGATTATAGTGATAGGTGCCTTTGTGGTAGACCAGTGTCCAAGGCATGACATTAACAGCTGACTAGATCAGGCACAGATCAGGTCCAGAGAGGCTGGCTGGCCTTGCCATGGAATGCTCAGCACCCATCAATCTACTGCCTGACTCATCAATCTACTGCCTGAAATAGTACCAAATCCCACTACCGGTGCATGCACCCCCTCACCAGTACCATATCACCATCTCCACTTCTTTTGAACTGGCTGAGTGGGGAAGATACTAATGAAGCCTCTATATTTAGCCATATTTAGGGCAGTGATGGCAAACCTATGACATGCGTGTCAAAGGTGACACACCACAACATTTGGGGCAACACACCAGCGTTCACCAACACCTGACAAAAATGGAGTTTATTTTACTCATTTTGCATTTTTGCAATTATTTGATGTTTCTTTATAGAATACATTGCTCTATACATGATTGGAGTGTATTTTTTAAAATAAATGAATATTAAAAACTTCTCTTTTGTTTGATACGCCAGCAGAATCAAGTTAAGCATTTCCCAAAATGTTGACACACTGAGCCCAAAAGGTTTGCCATCACTGCCTTTAGGGCAATGTGGTCTATTGGTCCCTGTGTTCTGGGAACCCGCATTCCGGAGCAGTGGGCAAAGCATTAACTGCTGTAGCCAGCATCTGGCAATCTGGGTGGGCGATACGGTGAGTGGAACTTCAATCTTGTGGGTTTGCCTGCCCTCCCTTGAGACTTTGGTGCAAAATAGGAAGAAGGTGGTCACATCACTGCCAACTGGCATCGTCGCATCACCGCCAACTATTTCTGGATACAATCTGTTTGGCTGCCTGGTGAGGGGGGCCATGGGGTGGTGGTGGTGGCTGCCAGTCCTGGGGACAACCCTGTATCATGATCAATGCTTTTCTGGTTCAAATAACTGTATAACAAAATTGGAACAATGTCATGTTTCTCTGAATATTTCACTGCTTATTAAAGAAGATGCCAGCATTTCAAAAATGCTGTGATTTTTTGCCTAGCATAAATAGTTGAACCACAATTTTTGCTATGCAGTTGTACAATGCAATGTGTATTGAAATGCATTCAGCCAGTAGCTACCAAGATGTGGCCTGCGGGCTGGATCTGGCATTCAGGAAAACTGGCCAGGAACATCGCTTTGCGTTCCATGCTTTTGTTGCCTTTCTTATTGTTTGGGCCCCCGGGAGTGGCGTCTGCTGCATCTGGGGTATTGTAGCCCTGTAGAACTCAACAAGCATAAGAACAGCAAGTGGGAGGGGATGGCCTCAGCTTGTCTGTGGTGGAAGAAGGGGGTTTCAACTCCCCAGCCCTCTACTCCTGAGCCTCACAGGCAAGCCAGCATCTGACCAGCCAGCTGCCTATATTAGGTCAGCCCCCATATTAATAAATATCTCCCACATTCTTGATTACAAACATGCAGAGTGGCTTACACTTGATAGGAAGAGTTCCCAGATCCCTGGCTTGGGGCTTTTCTTTGGATTTTTTGCTTATTCAGTTGCAGATCCAGGCAATGATCCAGGCAAACCCAGATCCAGGCAAACCCAGGGACAGAGAAAGAGGAGTGCCGTCCAGTGGTGTCATTCAAATGATTTAGGAACAGGAACTCACTTTTGATTGGCACTTGTTGGGAACCCGGAACCAGCCATGGAGGGAGCCCGTTAGGATCCGGAACGCCCGTTCTGGTCCGTTCCCCCTGAATGACATCTCTGCTGTTTCCCTGCCCCCTGCTGTTTCCCCCTCTGCTGTTTCCCCGCCCCCGTATGCCACGCCACCCTACCCCCACACCATACTCCATTTTGGAACTGTATGCCGGCACAGGAGGGAGGACAGGCCAAACACCACTCGCCTCAGAGGCAAGCCGCCTTGTCACCGCCCTCCTCCTGCTCCAGAAGCACTGCACCAAGCGTATCTGCCCCCTCTTGCAAAATGGTTGCACCACAACTGTGCCTATCTCTGGCCTCCAGTCATGCAAAACAATTGTGACAGCTTTGCATATCTTTTAACCTTCTCACAGATGCTACTGAATTTTTCCTTCATACCCTGAATTTGCCAATGAATGTTAGAATTGTGATTATCTGGGAGAGGGAATGTTTCACTTTACCAGAGTTCTATTAAAATGTTCATCTATGAAGACAAGGCTGCAATTCTATCCACCCTTATCAGGGAGTAAGCCCTATTGTCCAGAATGGGAATTCCAAGTAAAGATTTATTTATTTATTTTTTATTTATTAAATTTCTACCCCGCCTTTCTGCCCGAAGGCACTCAAGGCGGCATTACAAAGTTAAAGTTAAAACAGAATAAAATACTTACATCATAATTAAAAACAATATTAAAAAATAAAAGGTACTACAACCATCCCATGGATCATAAAAGTACAAAAATATAAAAAGAATGCAAAGACCAGCCAGCCTGTCAGCAACTAAAAGCCTGCTGGAACAAAAAGGTCTTTAGCCCCCGCCGAAATACCGCCAAAGAGGGAGCAGTTCTTAACTCTAAGGGGAGGGTATTCCAGAGTTGGGGTGCCACCGCCGAGAAGGCTTTCCTACTGGCCGCCACCCCTCTCACCTCTCCTGGTGGCGGCACAGTCAAAAGGGCCCCCCTAGATGACCTCAGAGTACGGGTCGGATTATATGGGAAGAGGCGGTCCCTCAAATACCCTGGGCCCAAGCCGTAAAGGGCTTTAAAGGTCAAAACCAGCACTTTGAATTTGGCCCGGAACAGAACTGGCAGCCAGTGTAGTCGCTGAAGCAACGGCTTGACAGAGTCAAACCGGCGTGCCCCAGCAACCACCCGAGCAGCCGCGTTCTGTACTAGTTGTAATTTCCGGACCGTCTTCAAAGGCAGCCCCACGTAGAGCGCATTGCAATAATCTAATCTAGATGTCACTAGGGCGTGGGTCACTGTGGCCAGGTCCGCGCAGCTCAGGTACGGTCGCAGCTGGCGGATCAGCCGAAGCTGAGCAAAGGCTCCCCTGGCCACCGCCGCCACCTGGGACTCCAGGTGCAGCTGTGAATCCAGGAGAACCCCCAAGCTGCGGACCTGCTCCTTCAGAGGGAGTGCAACCCCATTCAGAGCAGGGCGATAGTCCAATACCCGAGCTGTGGATTTCCGGACCAAGAGCACCTCTGTCTTATCCGGATTTAATTTCAGCTTGTTTGCTCACTTCCAGCCCCCAACTGCCTCCAGACAACGATCCAGGACCTCAACTGCCTCCTCAGAATCAGGGGGAAAGGAGAGATAAAGTTGGGTGTCATCAGCATATTGATGGCACCCCACCCCAAACCCCCGGATGACCTCTCCCAGCGGCTTCCTGTAGATGTTAAATAGCATGGGGGATAAGATAGACCCTTGCGGCACCCCAAACTTAAGAGGTTGGGATGCCGAACAAGCGTCCCCCAGCACCACCTTCTGGGATCTGTCAGCCAGGAAGGAGCAGAACCACTGCAGAACAGTGCCTCCAAGCCCCAACCCGGCCAGCCCACCCAGAAGGACACCATGGTCAATGGTGTTGAAAGCCGCTGAGAGGTCCAGCAGGACTAACAGGGGCACACTCCCCCTGTCCATTCCTCGGCGTAGGTCATCCACCAATGTCCCGAACCCCGGCCTGAAGCCAGATTGGAATGGGTCCAGATAATCCGTTTCCTCCAGTACCCTCTGCAGCTGTGATGCCACCACCTGCTCAATCACCTTGCCCAGAAATGGGATATTCGAGACTGGCCGAAAGTTGTTTAGATTAGTGGGATCCAGGGAGGGTTTCTTCAGGAGGGGGCGAACTATCGCCTGCTTCAAAGCAGGCAGCAGCACCCCCTCCCTCAGAGATGAATTCGCCACCCTCCCCGTCCACTCGGCCAGCCCTTCCCGGGCAGCTCTAATTAGCCATGCTGGGCAAGGATCGAGCGGGCAAGCAGCAGGTCTCACACGCCAGAGAATCCTGTCCACATCCTCAGGTTCTACAAGCTGAAAAGAATCCCAAATTGTAGGATAGACAGGTTCCCCAGGGACATCACTAGAAATGACCACAGCGGTGTCCAAGTCATGCCGAATCTGATCGACCTTCTCTGCAAAGTGATTCACGAACTCGTCACAGCGAACCTCCGTGTGATCCTCCCCTCCAGTAGGGGGGGGGTAGATGTAGAAGGCTACGGACCACACGAAAAACTCAGCTGGACGGTTCTCTGCAGATGCGATGGTGGCAGAGAAGTGAGCCCTCTTAGCTGCCACCACCGCTCTAGAATACGATCTTAACTGGGCCCTAGCCCGGGTACGGTCAGATTCGGCACAAGTCTTTCGCCACTGATGCTCTAGACGCCTTCCCTGCCGCTTCATCATTCGCAGCTCCTCAGAAAACCAAGGAGCCGCTCTGATTCTGTGACTGGGCAGGGGACGCTCGGGAGCGATCTCATCCAGGGCCCTGGCCATCTCCGTATTCCAGAGATCAACCAGGGCGCCGGGTGGGTCTCCAACTCTGGCAACAGGAAAATCCCCCAGAGCCCTCAGGAATCCGTTTGGATCCATCAGCCTCTGAGGGCGGATCATAGAATGCGATCCCCCGCCATTGCAGAGGTAGGAGGCTGCAACAAGCCTAAATCCCACCAGAAAGTGATCTGTCCATGACAAAGGAGTGATCTTAATCTCCTCCACCTCCAGATCCCCATCAACCTGCCCAGCAGTAAACACCAGGTCCAGTGTGTGTCCCGCATCATGTGTTGGGGCAGATATTCTTTGAGACAGACCCATGGTTGCCATGGAGGCCATGAAGTCCTGAGCTGCAGCTGTTCCCGGGGCCTCGGCATGGACATTGAAGTCCCCCAACACCAAAAGGCGGGGGGACTCCAACACTACACTCGAGACCAGCTCCGTCAGCTCAGGCAGGGAGACTGCTGGGCAGCAAGGCGGGCGGTACACCAACAGAATCCCTATTCTGTCTCGCCCCTCCAACACAACACGAAGGCACGCAAACCTGGTGGACTGCTGAACAGAGTATCTGGTGAGACGGATGGAATCCCGGTAGACCATTGCAACCCCACCTCCCCGCCCCTGTAGTTGTGGCTGCTGCAGTACCTGGAAACCCAGTGGACAAATCTGGGAAAGATTGACCCCTCCCAGCTCATCCAGCCAGGTCTCCGTGATACATACCATGTCGGCCTTCTCCTCCAGGATTAAATCCTGGATCAGACAGGTCTCATTATTCACCGACCAGGCATTCAAAAGCAGCAGCTTCAGACTTAGGGGACTGTTGCCAGGAGTGCCAAGGGTCAGAGGGATGAGAGAAGGGCCAGAAAGAGGGACAGTCTGTCTACGACTGGCCCTCCTTCTTCTGTAACATCTGGCCCAACCCCCACCGCCATACCTTCCGTAACCCGTAACTCTGCTGGTGGTGGCCCCCCTCCCCTCCCCTGAGCTCCCTCGTGATGTCAAACACATATTTCCGGCAGGGACGACCGTCAGCCAAACTACAACAGCGCACACAATCTAAAAAACACAGACACTCACACACACTGCCGCAACCCTCACCCCCCTCACACCGAGGTTTGGGTTGCTGCAGATCTCTGCCTCTCTCTCACAGAGGCAGAGGTCCTCTAACAGCTGTCCCTACCTGCCCCCCTCTCCCCGAGGCAGGTAGCACTTTCACCCCTCCTGGCCTGACTTGCACTCAGGCCAGGATTCCTCACATTCACACTCTCACTCACTCAATTACAATGCTGGTAGTAGGCTGCTGACAGGCTGTTAAGCTCCCAGAGTATGAAGAGCAGGAGCGTGGCTGGCCATTGAAGATCCACGGGAGAACAGGCAGGTTGGCTGATGGCAGCAGATGGGCTCCGGCTCCGTTCCACAGGCAAAGAGCCAAGGGCAAAGTCTCCCAACAGGTGCTGCTCCTCGTCAACCACCCTCCCCAACCCCGACAAGCAGCAACTCTGCTCCCAAAGGGACACAGGCTCTTAAGTGCTGCCTCACCTGCAAAAAAGAAGGGAGAGGGAAAGGAGCTCAGCATGACAGGCAGCCTCCCAACAGGTGCGGCTCCTCGTCAACCACCCTCCCCAGCCCCGGCAGGCAGCAACCCAAAGAGACAGAGGCTCTTAAGTGCTTCCTCACCTGCAAAAAAAGGAGGGAGAGGGAAAGGAGCTCAGCGTGACAGGAAGCCTCCCAACAGGTGCTGCTCCTCCTGAACCACCCTCCCCAGCCCCGGCAGGCAGTAACTCTGCTCCCAAAGGGAGAGAGGCTAATTTAAGTGCTGCCTCACCTGCAAAAAAGGAGGGAGAGGGAAAGAAGCTCAGCATGACAGGCAGCCTCCCAACAGGTGCTGCTCCTCGTCAACCACCCTCCCCAGCCCCGGCAGGCAGCAACCCAAAGGGACAGAGGCGCTTAAGTGCTGCCTCACCTTCAAAAAAGGGGGGAGAGGGAAAGGAGCTCAGCGTGACAGGCAGCCTCCCAACAGGTCCTGCTCCTGGACAACCACACTC
>JAJKFI010000015.1:21953037-21988389 GCA_029204185.1 Lerista edwardsae | reverse complement strand
TCACCTGCAGAAAAGGAGGGAGAGGGAAAGGAGCTCAGCATGACAGGTAGTCTCCCAACAGGTGTTCCTCGTCAACCACCCTCCCCATCCCCGGCAAGCAGCAACTTCTGTAAAGATGGACAGAATTGGACTGTAAGCCAGCCAGGAGGTTCAATTCAATCCCAAAGTGAATCAAGTGCCATGACACTATTGGGCCTCCCCTTAGAAATCTCAACTGTATTTAGCTAAGTACAAATGTATTAAAAATACAAAGATAAACCAGCAAAGCTGACAAAACAATAAAGCTGTAGTGGTGGGGAAAAAACCAGCCAGCAGAATTTGATGTCAAAAAACGTCTTTCAGGATGGGTTGAATCGCAAGAAGGATGTAGAATGAAGCAGTGACATCATAATGGTGTAGAAACATTCTAAACCTGTTGAGTTTCCTGTGAGCCTTTCAAAGCACTGGGACAAGTGACAAGTGACTGGGACAGCCAAGGCTGTCTCTCACAAATTAACAATTCTCTTCCTCAACAAGGAGGAAGAAGAGAATGAGCGAGGAGAGAGAGTGGATGAAAAGAATTAAAGAAGAAAATGCACACCTGAGAAATCAAATCAGGCTACTCAAGGAGAACCATGAATTACGTTTATTATTGGGTCAGCAGTGTGAGAACAACAACCCAGACCAATTATTCTTAAGTCCTCACGTTTCCCCGATATTTCCTGACACTGGTTCATTGGTAAAAGGAGGTAAGGAGCAATCTACATCAATTTACTAAAAGGCTTTTGGATGTAAACAAGTTAGAAGTATATTATGCCTCTCTGCATGTAGAAATTCCTCTATCTTAATTCAGTTACTCACCAAGGCATGATCTGGCTACCTTCAACTTGATCCCACAGATCCATAAGCTGAAGACAAATAGCCAAACTGGTCAGATGACAATTACAGTCCTAAACACACTGACTAGAAGCGAAATCCCAGTGAACTCAGTAGAACTTCTTACACATGCATAGATAGGTTTGGGAGGCATGACTCACTCTCTGGTTCATTTGTTTTGTACTTGATCCTTTGAGTGGGTATTCATGGACTGTTCTTGGTAGGCCAGGCAGTCACTTTCTATGGAAAACACTATAAACAAGATCCCAAATCTCCATCAGAATCCGGAATATGGATTTGTCCCTAGAAATGTTATGTGGAATTCAGTGCTGATTTCGGCATAACATTTCTAAGGACAAATCCATATACAATCCTATACGTGTAATATACGTATAATTTGTCCCATGTTTGCATAACAGTGC
The DNA here is from genome assembly GCA_029204185.1 of Lerista edwardsae. NCBI lineage: Eukaryota > Metazoa > Chordata > Lepidosauria > Squamata > Scincidae > Lerista > Lerista edwardsae. Next base: position 21,987,112 of record JAJKFI010000015.1, on the reverse strand, counting down.
AATCCTATACATGTTTACGCAAAAGCAAGTCCCCACTATGTTCAATGTTCTATGATGTTCACCAGAACATAACTAAGACTCTGGCAAGAGCATAGATTCTAGACGACAAATGTACATTCCCTGCTTTAATTGGTAATACTGTGTGGTTTTGTTTTTTTGTTGTAGCCCAGTACCTTGAAAGACCGCCTACAAAAGTTGATTCTGAAATTCGATTACAGCCATCCCTGCCTGAAGATTTTCATTATTCGCCTCGCCTCACCTCCAAGGAGACCACAGTTCTGTCCAGTCCCAGTGCCCAGACACAGCCTAAGCGGTTCCACAATGATCCTACCTTTTTCCACCCTAGAAGTGGGGAGAAAAAATCCACGCACTTGTCAAGCATGTCATGTTCTACCATTGGGGGACACCAGCTTGAGGAATCCATAAACATCTCAGGGTTCAAGAAATCTTGGCTCACGGAGGGCCCTTTGCCTGGAGGTGATAAGGCTCAAACTCCATTACCGCTTAGCATTGGTGAGAAGTGCTCGCTTAATGGCAGCATTGGTCTATGTTTGGCTGAATTATATTAGCCTTGTTCTCTTGAGGGCTGAAATACAGACCACTCCCAACCTGGTGAAAACAGAAACAGAATCTATTCATCACTGTGATCTGTAGATTTTAATCTGTCAGGCCAAGTTCAAATGACCTCATTTGAGCCAAACTCATTTGAGTTCCCCTCTCTGCACTCTCCAATGCTAACAGATCACTTGCTTGCTGTGGGCACCACAGGCCCACCCACCTCCTTGCCCATAATCACCACTTCCATTGTCCATCTCCAATTTTTGCTATTGTCAAGAGCGGAATAGAACAGTAAGTATGTGAAAGAGATTACATTAGTGAGATGCTCTTGGCCATGACAGTACCTGTCTTTTTTCCTCCACGAACATCTTCTCCCCTCGGCTGCCCTTTGGAAAATAGTGGTAGTAACAACCAGGAGCTGACCAAACTAGCCCCTTTTCACACAAAATGGAAACGTCCTAATCTTTGATGCTTCATATATGGGTCAAATGTGAATAGATGGTTTGGGCACAGACACACCTATTGTTGAGAAAAGGGAAGGATGTGTTGGAGAGAGGAAGGTGATATGGATTATTCCATTCCCCATTGTGCAAAGTAGAGCTGGTTTGGTAAGCACTATCTGAACCATCCCCAAATGGTATATCACTCCAGTTCCACCAAATAATGTCTCTGAAATTTACAATTGTCTACAAATTTACAATTGAATGTACTGGGAGTGTAAGAAGGAACATGGCATCTTTTTGTTATCTACATTGGACATGTGAACTAGCAACAGAATTTGAATCTCTTGAATAGGAAAAAAATTAAAATTGGATTTAGACACTTTTTAAAAAATGGTACTAGGGATCTTTCTTTAAGTATTTGAGAAATTTTGTCATAAATGATAATGGCAGCAAGAATGTTGTAAAATGTTGGCTTGTATGATCAGTAATGGCCAAATTAATGTTGTGTGTTTGGTGGGGAGAGAGACTATTAATTAGACAGTCTTTGATTATGGGAAAAACTGACCACACATCATCCAATGTCTTTTCTGTAGTTGGATGCTGCATTGTAATTTCAGTGGGTTAATTGAATAAAGTATTTTCAAACTGCCAACCACCACGAACTCCACCCACCCCACCCACACACACACTGCATGTTTCTATCGATCATTCATCTTGCTTTTCATCTGCCTTCTGAAGTAACTGACGATTAAATGTGCTTTGTTGCAGCGCACTACAAGGCTGAAAGACTACTCAACTCAAAAGACAGGCCCAGCCACTCACCATCATGGCAGGAAGAATTAACTGCCTCAAACCCTACCAGTGTGTCAAAAAAGGAGGAGTTCCAGGCACAGAGCACACCTGAAAATCTCCTGATTCCCAAAGGAGCTTCCTCTTCAGAACTTGCGGAAAGGCAGGCCTGTTACCTTGTAAACAGTCCCGTGGACTTAAGTACAAGCAAAGCACAGCTTGACTCTCAAGAGATGCCCAGAAAGAAGAAAGTCTGGTTTTCAGACACACCAAGCACAGACAATTTAAAGAAGTGCCATACATTCTATTTAAATGGTAATGCTGAGTTGTGGCTACTGAGTTGTGAGGTGATAAAGTTGTGAAGTGATAAAAAAAAAACGCTATGATCCAATGCCATAGAGTTCTTCTCAAGTATGAGATAGTGAGGGGTCTTTTGGGCCTCTGTGTGGCACAGATACAACCCTGAACATAAATCTGTCTTTACAAATACTTGTTCATGTCACCCCAAGGAAGGGCTAAACCAGATGTAATGTGGGATATTTATTATATTATTCATGATAATATATTGCACTACCCATGTACGTGGTGCATTAGAAAAAAATGAAAGATGAGGCCCCTGCCCGAAACAGCTTACAATATTTATACACAAGGAAGGAAGGGGAGGAAGATGGAGTTAAGAGTAAGCAGGAGAAGAATATGTCGTTGTTTCAGTCACATGTACTTAAGTTCTAATAGGGTTCTAGTAGGATGTAGGATTGCCAGCTCATCAGAATTGGCTTGGAGCCTTTAGCTATTATTACCAAACTGATGGCACCTGATTGAGTTAAGAAGCTTGGGAAGAAGGAAGAACGAGGGTTATTATAGGGTGAGGAAGAGAAAACCCATTTATGCTACCCTAAGCCCTTTGAAGGTGGGCTGTAAATATGATGTGTAAAAATAAACCTGTTTTCCTGCATACAAATAGACAACCTTCATGGATTATCATTCTATTCATAGGATCATAGAGTTGGAAGGGACCTACAAGGCCATCTAGTCCAATCCCCTGCCTGTAGCAGGAAATTCTCCTAGAGCAGTGTTATTCAAACTGTGGGTCGCAACCCATTTGGTGGTTTGTGACCTGATGTCAGGTGGGTCGCGGAAAGCTAGGAGCAGCCATCTTGGGAACAGCAGCCCTTACTCTTGTTATATTCCTTTTGTGAGTTTTAACAGTTTGAATTTTCAAGTGGGAGTTTTTTTTTTTTAACAACAAAAAAGTTTTTTTCTTAATTTTTTTGAACAATTGAAAAATTGTTTTTAGTTCAGTGCCTTTACATAATATATTGTCCTCATCTTGCTTTCCGTCAGGGTTGTTTCATGGTTGTACAATTGCTGCAGTTCAAGAATGCCAATTTGCATTTCAGGAGTATCATTTTATTATGTTACAGTGACAGCACTTCCTGCTTGCTGATTTTACTTCCTGCCATAACATCACTTCCAGGTTAATGACAGTAGATCCAATAGATCCCGACATGACTGCCAATCTAAAAAGTTGGTCCCGGTCTGAAAAGTTTGAACACCACTGTTCTAGAGCATCTCCAGTAGGTGCCTGTCAAGCCTCTGCTTGAAGATCTCTAGTGACGGAGAATCTACCACTTTCCTTGGCAATCTATTCCACTATCTAATCTCCCTTATTGTCAAGAAAGTCTTCCTGATGTCCAGCCGGAATCTCCTCTCTTGCAGTTTGTACCCATTGGACCTAGTTCTACTGTCAAAGGCAGATGAGAACAAATTTGTCCCTTCTTCTTCATGACAGCTCTTCAGATATTTGAAGAGTGCTATCATATCCTCATTCAGTCTTCTCTTCTCCAAGCTAAACATACCAAGTTCCCTCAACCTTTCCTCATAGGATTTTTTTCCAGACCTCTGATCATCTTTGTTGCTCTTCTCTGAACCTGCTCCAATTTGGCTGCATCCTTCTTAAACTGAGGTGCCCAGAACTGAACACAGTACTCCAGGTGAGGTCTCACCAATGCAGGGTAAAGTGGCATCACAACTTCTTGCAACTTGGATGCTATGGTTCTATTAATGCAGGCTAACATTGCATTAGCCTTCTTTGCAGCTGTATTACACTCTGACTCATGTTCATCTTGTGATCCACTGCAACTCCAAGATCCCTCTCACATGTTGTGCTGCCAAGCCAGGTTTCTCTTATTCTATATCTGTGCCTTGGGTTATTTTTGCCTGTGTAGAACCTTGCATTTTTCCCTGTTGAACTTCATCTTATTCTTTTCAGCCCAGTATTCCATTTTGTCAAGGTCTTCCTGAAGGCTTTTACTATCTTCTATTATGTTTGTTATGCCTCCCAGTTTGGTGTAAAACCCAAATTCGATGAGGTCCCCTTGTATCCCTTCATCCAGTGGTGCCGACTTGATCTCAACATTGGGGGTGCTGTAGCCACGCCCCCAACATAGCCACACCCATTGATGCAACCACACTCCAATGTAGCCCCGCCCCTGACATAGCCACACCTTTTGACGCAGCCAGCCAGACAATCAGGACGCCAGAGGAGGAATCAGTCAGATGCTGCCACATCCCATTGGCTCTCCCTGCTGTTGGAGCAAGCATGCACAGTGGTTATGCGAGGCGACCACTGCGCATGCTCGGGCTCTCTGGAGAATCTCGCATCACAACCACCGTACGTGCTCATGCTGCCCTCAGCTCAGCCTGGTGGAGCGGCTGAACAGGCTGAGCTGAGGGCAGCACAAGCATGCACAGTTGTTGCGAGGCGAGGCAACCACTGTACATGCTTGCGATCTCTGGAGAGCCCAGCGGAGCGGCTGAACAAGCCAAGCCGAGGGCAGTGTAAGCATGCACAGTGGTAGCATCACATCACAATCACTGTGTATGCTCATGCTGTCCTTGGCTCTGCCTGTTCAGCCATTCTGCCGGGCGGGCCCTGGAACAGCACGCCTGGCCCAGCACGGTGAACAGGCCAAGGGCAGCATGGTGGGCCAGCAGCCATGGGGATGGGGGTGCCCTTGGCCTGTTGGGCATGCGGACATGGGGTGCCAAGCTATGTGGGGGTGCTGGATATTGGGGGTGCAGAGCACCCACAAAAAATTATTGTGGATGCCAACAGCACTTTAGCACCCACAGAGTCGGTGCTACTGCTTTTATCCAAGTCATTGATGAAGATGTTAAAGAGAACCAGGCCCAAGACAGAGCCCTGGGGCACTCCACTTGAAATAGTCTTCCAGGTCAAAGCAAAGCCATTGACAATCCCTCTTTGTGTACAGTTATCCAACCAGTTGCAAATCCACCTAAGAGTGATTTCTTTCAGCCTATATCTTACCAAATTGCTAACCCGTTCCCTCCCATCAGCACGTTAGCGTACCACTTTGAAACATGTACAGGGCCCCGTCTCAGGTAAATATGTGTTTGGAACCATATCAAAGTGTTCCCATATACCTGAACTGAAATTGGCGCGCTGGCCCACCAATGGGACTGAAAGCGTAATTTTTACTTTGCACTATGGTGCACTATCCATGTGTATCAATTTCTATGGAAATGTTGAAAAAAAGCTACCTTTACCACTGAAAATCTTTAAAAAACATATTGTTCACTGAGCACACAGCTTGCTTACTTCAGGAATTTGCAGAAGGGGGCCCTAGAGTGCAAATCCTGAAGTAAGAAGTTCATTCTTGCAAAACTAAATTTTTGGCATAGCTTTGACTGCTGCTAGGCTAAATTAGGTGTTTTGCAGGCTTCTGCTACTTGTTTTGCACACCCTGTAATGAGCCAGAGACAGAATTCTCTGGACTTTCCTTGATCCTTCTCTGCTTTATAAACATCTTGAAAAAACCCTATTTTTTCATAGAGCTGCCTTCTGCAGCTTGCAGCTTCCAATATACTAAGCCGAACCTGAGTTCACCTTTTGAGGTTCCCTCCCACCCCAGCCCTAGAACAAGCTGTGAACAGTTTGAAGAAAAAAAGTATCTTTCTCATTGATTTGTCTTCTCAATGAGAAGCACCTATGTTCTGCTCCCACAGTACAGAGGCAAGAAATAATCACTCAATCAATCACTAGCATTTATATACCGCTTTTCAACACAAAGTTCACAAAGCGGTTTACAAATAATAACATTAAAGTTAAATGGCTCCCTGTCCCAAAAGGGCTCACAATCTAAAAGAATGGAGAACACCACCAGCAACAGCCACGAGAAAGACACTGTGCTGGGGTGAAGAGGGACAATTGCTCTCCCCCTGCTAAATATAAGAGGACACCACTTAAAAAAGTGCCTCTTGCCCAGTTAGCAGGGGTTAAACCTTTCACCTTTAACCCCAGCAGGGGTTAAACCTTTCACCTTATGAGATAACCTTTCATAAACCCTTTAGTTGCTGGAAGGATGATTCCTATGTGAAACAAAGCAAAGCCATCAGTCCCATCTCCCACCCCACTATGAGATGGAAACATGACTCTTCAGTAGCTATTGGACTGTGTCCAGGTGCTGATTTGGAGGAATATTATTTGAATCTTGTTCTGTGTTCTTGCACCATTAACAAGACTGATTGTCAGTAAGAGTGGTCACCTGATTTTCTAAATGACTTGCGAATTCTCAGGGATTAGAGGAGTGAATAGGAGAGCTTTATCTATATTTTTTTTTTGTCCCTAAAGATGCTATCCATGGTAATTGTCCTAAATAGCTTTGGGAAGGGTAAACTATAGGAGAGCATTATGCAGATTTCTGCCCATTGTAATTGTCCTTACCTAGCTAATCTCATCACCTAGCTGGTAATCTCATCACCTAGCTGAATGCCTGTCTTCAAAATCAACCATCAGGGCCACTCAGGTAAACACACCCACTCTAGAAATTAGTAAGAGATTCTCACCTACAGCTGCAAATGTGATAATGAAATGTGAATATCTACCTAAACAAATGCACTTGGGGGAAAAGGAGAAGGAATATTCTTTATTTCTTTATTTGACATTTAATGTTTTGTTTTCCATTTCTCCAAGGACTTCAGGGTTGTGTAGACAATCTTGGTGAGGTTGGTGAGGCAGGTCATTATTGATCTGAAGTTCATACAGCCTTATGATATTTGATCTTGGAGTTGCTTTCTAATGTTTTGTGTCAGCTGTCTAATGTTTTGTGGAGGAGAGTATAAAAAACATAATTTATTCACAGTCTCTGAACTTGCCTGCAACCTGCAAAAACTAAAGGTAAGATATATCAGAACATTAGAATTAACACAGGACAAAGGTTAGGAGATATGTGTTTCCTCTATGTTTTCACCTAATTTGTCCCCCAAAGTAAAAAGATAGTTAGCCTACAAAGAAACACAGTTTGAATGGAAGTAGACATGTGAAGTCCCATCTGCACGTTTGCTCACCAATTATTTAAAAAAAATATTACAGGTGCTAATTGTACCTGAAAGCTTTAAAGTTGACTCAGTGAGAAAGGTTAGCCCCTGCCCTAACACAGGAAGCCAAAATGTCAACTTTCATTTCAGATTTGGGGGCCCCCAATCAGTTTCAGAAATGCCCCCCCCAAAAAACAAAAAACCCCAAAATTCTGCCCCTGTTTGTTAAATGATGACATGGGTGGACAGTCAAAACAACTGTACCTCTGAAAAGGTCTATCCTTACACTGTTTACATTGCACGTTTCAGGTCATTTGGTGGAGCCACTTTTTGAAAATCTCTAAATCATAAATTGGCGGTCAAACGCGCCAATGGGAGGGAACGGGTGATGTCATGTGGAACCTTGTCAAATGCTTTACTGATGTCAAGATAAATCCATCCACCGCATTCCCACCACCCAGTAGCGTTTCTCAATGTTTGTCCTCACTGTACCATTTCGCATGGTCCACCTATTGGAAGTACCACTGGAAGTAACTGGTGATGGCATCATCATCAGTTATTCTGGGTTGGGAGGCAAGATGCAACATGACAAACACCAGTAAGAAGCTCAAGGTGGATGGGAGGGCGTTTCTGAGTGTGGAAGAGGATTCCTTGGAGCTCTGCTCACTGGGCCAAGCCTCCAACCACTGTTTGTCATGTCACATTGATAGTCTTGCTGCCCAGCAGCAGGAGTCCCATGTGAACCACCAGCCATGACCTCAAGTACCACTGCTGGTACCTGTACCACTGTTTGAGAAGCACTGGTTTAAGGAATGTGATGTACTCCATTTCTTGTTGTTATATCCCCGATTCTTTTGTTAAGAGCCTTGGCACTGAGAATCATGATTAAAAGTGTGATTGGTATCCAAACCCTAAGGGACATAGCTATCTCAGATACCCTCCTGGTAACTGGGCAAAGAGGCATCTTTTAGACCTCTTACTTTATATCTAGCAAGGGAAAAACAAGTATTTCTCTTCACCCACCTCATCTTTTCTAGTGGCTGTTGCTGGAGACTCTTCTGACTTTTTTTAAAATCAGGGAATATTAATTAATTTTACTATGTAAATTTCTTTATGAACTACTTGGTTAAAAAGCAGTCCAGGTGGGGCACCCTTTATCTGGAATTCTGAAATCCAAACTATTCCAAAAACTGCAACTTTTTTGAGCTCCGACACAATGCCATAGGCTTTGGGACAGAAAACATTGTGTCCTGGAGGCCCGTTGGAGAGGCCTCCTCTACTCACTGGGCAAGGCTGCAGGGCCTGATCAGCATGGCTGATCTTGCCACTGATCTAGCTACTAGTTTGCCCTCATTCAGTGTGATGGCTGCACTGTTCGGCTGATTGATGGCTATGCTGATCTTGCTACTGTACTGTTCTCATTTCCGCCTTTATGTATATGCAAGTATTCCAAAATATGGAAAAATCCGTTATCCAGAACGCTTCTGGTCCCAAACACTTCTGGTCCCCAACATAAGAAATGCCTACTCTGTGTGTGTGTGTGTGTGTGTGTGTGTGTGTGTGTGTAGGGGATGTGGTGGCGCAGCTAGTTAATCCGCTGTTGCTGGGCTTTCAACCGCAAGGTTGGGAGTTCGAGACTGCGCAACTGAGTGTGCTCCCATTGCTTGTCCCAGCTCCTGCCAACCTAGCAGTTCGAAAGCACCTAAAATGCAAGTAGATAAATAGGGACCACTTCGGTGGGAAGGGAACGGCATTCCGTGCACTACGGCGTAGAGTCATGCTGGCCACATGATCGGACAGAACGCCGGCTCTACAGGCTTTGAAACGGAGATGAGCACCGCCCCCTACAGTCGGTCATGACTAGACCATTCGGTCGTGGGGAAGCCTTTACCTTTTTTTACTCTGTATATAACAATAACAACAATAGTCTCAACAATAATATTCCTCTATCCTCATTTTTTCACTCCCTGTAGACATAGAGATTGCTCAAAACAGCAAGAAGAATGGACGCATTGTGGGAGAGATTGCCTTCCAGTTAGACAGGCGTATCCTTGCCTATGTGTTTCCTGGAATCATGCGGCTGTATGGATTCACAGTGTCTAATATTCCTGAGAAGATCAAACAGGTAATTCCATTTCCGTTTTGATTTGCAACTTGATTGCCTCAGACATGTCCCAAGCTTTGTGACAACATAGTTTTCTTTGGTTTCATTCATAATAAATATAATTCATGAATTTGTTCCTGCTGTTAATTTGCTCGCTCATCATGGCCACATGTAAGCTCATTGTTTTCAAACAGAAGATTCTTCTGAAACAAAGATTCCTTGATGAAGAAATCGTTTTAGTTTGAAATGCAGCAAGGCTGCTTCTCAGTTTGTTATATAGAAGGTTTAATTTCTCTATCTGTTGTTCATCTACTTTTGACCTCAGTACTGTTCGCCTTGCAAAGATGAGCTTTGGAAAGTTTTGCACTCAGCTTCATATTTTGTCCTATGCAGGGCTGTCCTGATGTGAGAGGTGACATGCCAAATGCTGCCCCACTTTCCCAATGACGTGGCAGCCTCTGCACCTCCCACTCTGCAGTGTTCTAGCTCAGCACGCTCCTCAAAGTTTCCTCTTCCTCTCTGCCCCCTCTTCTAATTCAGGGAATAGAATAAGGAAGAGGAGCAGTGTCGCAAGATAGAACCAATCTGATGCCTGAGGCAACTGCTTCAGTTGTCCTCGTGGAGGGGCTGAGCTTGGTCCTATGGCGAATAAAAGGGTATTATAAATATCTAAAATTTCTTCCCCCATAAAATGGGAGAAAACTGTCCATTGACCTTGATCATTTTTCTCTTCTGCTTTTGGCAAGGTAAAACAGAATTGTTTGTAAAGGGCTGGTGGCTTAAAAAAAATGAAATTCCTAGGTCTCCACGACATCCCTAGATGGCTCTGTGGATGAGAAAAAGTATCGAGCCATGACCCGGCGCTACGTAGACCTGACCACTCGCCTGGAGAAGATGGGCTACCACACAGACGTGCACCCGGTGTTTAGCGAATTTCTCATCAACACATACGGCATCCTGAAGCAAAGGCCAGATCTGAGCTCCAACCCAACTCACAACAGCCCTGCCGATCTCAGGAGGATGGTGATTGATATTGTGCCATCCAAGTTCCTTGGAGATACGCTGCTGCTGTTGAACTGTTTGTGTGAACTTTCTAAAGAAGACAAGAAGGCCCTGTTTGCCTGGTAGTATACTCTGCAACTCTTGCCCCCTCCCCAAAATTTCTAATACAAATGACACACATGATACACACAGCCAGTATGTAATAAAAGGGTCTCTGCTGGAAGCAGCCATGGAGTACTGCGGTGCTTTTTGTATCAGGCTGCTTGTGATGGATTTGCCGCTGGGTGGTTTTCAAACCTTTCATTTTGCTTTTAGTTAAATGTGTCTTTTATTGTTATTTGTATGTGTACATAATTTAATTATGTTGTTGGTCATTGCCGTGAGAGTCCTGTTTTGGGTGGATGATGGAAGAAACATGTTAGAATAAGCAAAATAAAGTAAAATAAAGGCTGTTGTTAACGCTCAGCTCACACATACCAAATTAGTACTGCACCATCGGTTTTCAAGGACAGAGGTATCAACCAGCCCAAGGTCTCCTGTTTCATATGTGATGGATCTGCATGTTACTCATTTCAAGGCCTGAGTGCAGTCCTGCAGTCCACCCATTCCTCACAGGCGACACTGCCTGGGATGTTAGCCAGTGAAGTTCTACCCCAGACATCTTTTGGCTGACAGAAGGGATATGAGGGCCTTTGATTCTTTGTATGCTACTCTTGCATGAGCAAGATGGGACCAGTTTTTTCACAAGGCATCTCTCCCATTTTTAGTTGCATGCTACAGTGCCCATGTCAGTGTGGATAGTAATAAGTAATCCCATGAGCTTAAGCTCAGAGTCATGGGGTGATGTTAGACTGTGACGTTTGCTAGGCAGACTTTGTTGTACAGGGTGGTTTGCCATTGTCTTCTCCAGTCATCTGCACTTTACCCCCAGCAAGCTGGGTACTCATTTTACCAGCCTCAGAAGGCTGGAAGGTTGAGTTGACCTTGAGAACCCCACTTCTGCCAGGATCAAATTCAGGTTGTGTGGAGAGCTTTTGACTGCAGTACTTCAGCCTACCACTCAGCGCCACACAAGGCTCCGTTTGATAATATACTATGTGGCCAATGACTGGTTATGGAAAAAAGTGGTCGAAATCAATCAAATTTCCTTAGATTGGAGAATCATCAGAAAAGCCTTACATGTTTAATGCAAATCATGGACAATTCCTGTGCCTTATGTTCTCCAGGATTTTCCCAAAACCTTTGCATTGGCTACACCAGTTTAGTTTATAACAACTTTTCTGTCATTAAATTTGTATTGCCAAGTGGCAAATACAAAGAGATGCTGTGGTGCTTTTTTTCGACTACTTTTTCTAGTTGAGGTTTCTTCTGTCACTGAGTTTCTAGTGCTGTGAAAAATAATACAGTACATGGAAGAAACCTTTCAGGCCAACAATAAACCAAGATGGGTTTGAAGAAAGGTTCCTGACTGTTTTTGAATCCACAGATTTTCTGCCCAACCCTACTGGCTCCATATGCTACCCAAACAAGCATTTTGTTACTTTTGGTTATTTTTAGATACAGTACAGGGTCTATATGATTCTATCCAGGGATCTAAATGATTTAGCAACAGGTACTATGACCAGGACTCACTTTCGATTGGCACTTGTGTTGAGACCCACCCACTGGAAGTGACGTCACAGCCGGAAGTGACATCATCAAGCAGGAAGTGTTGTCGCTTTATTTGACAAAATTTTCAAAAGCAAAAGCCCAAGGTGGCTTACAAGCCCCACAATAAATGTACAATGCAGCACAATACTTTGAGGGGGAGGGGAGAATCCAAACAAGGCATTAAACAGTTGATTGTCCATGGCTGCCTGGGGAAGCCAACATGGACAGAGCAGGCTGTGTATGTGTTTTAGGGACTGGTTACTTATATTATGTTATGATGCAGATAAGGAGAAAGAATTCACATTAAAACATGTAATATTAACCTGCAATCATCAGAAAACACAAGTATTAATAAGAGACTTGGAGGCAATCCTATTCATGTCTTCTCAGAAGTAAATCTCATTGTGTTAAATAAGGTTTATTCCTAGGAACAGGTGCATTACTACTTTAGAAAAAACTGTCCTGGCTTTTTTGTGAAAAATTGGAAACAAGAATGCACATTAGTAAACCTCCTCTGAGCCTAGCCTTTGCTTGCCCAGTGTTGCCACAAAAATAATACATTAAAATCAGAAGAGGGGGGAATTGATTTTGAAAAAGTCTTGGGTGGAGCAGAGAGCAAAACTGATTTGCACAGGAAGAATCAGTGTGCTTGCTACAAAGCTCCCATACAAGTGATTGGAATGAGACAATCTATAATTCTGTTCATAAGCACAATGTGGTTTACACTCACATACATGCAGATCTTAAGATGGCACAGAAAGCAAGATTAGGACAAAAATATTATGTAAAAGCACTGAACAAAAAACTGAAAAAGCCCTCTCTTGAAAATTCTGTGAGAATTTCACTAATACTCTGTTATTATTAACAAAAGAAATATAGCAACAGTAAGGTCTGTAGCTTCCAAGATGGGTGCTTCCAGCTTTCCAACAGACATCAGGTTGCAACCCATAGTTATACTGGCATATAATAAACTGTGATATCACACTGGCATATAATATATAGGAAGGAGGAAGGGAAAATAAAAAGGGATGGACTCAACTCTTTCACAGATGCAGTTCAAAGCACACAAGTGTACAAATAAAACCTTTCCCACTCTCTTCACTCACTCCCCCCCCCACCCCATTGGCAAGGAGAGATCTTGAGAAGCTGGAATAGCAAGCCTCAGCTTTGCAAAGGAATTCCTGGAGAAATCAGGTGGTGGGAGTTTGATTGCATACAATAAATAGGGGGAAACAAAGAGGGGATGGACTCTAACTCTCTCACAGTTGCAGTCCCACACCCACCCACAAATGCACAAACTTAAAAAAAAATCACAGTTTCTTCTCCCCACCCCTTTGCATTGATGAGGAGAGAAACAGAAGAAACCTCAACCTTGCATCGGAGGTGCTGGGTGTTTGATTGCATACAATTAAAAGGGAGAGGAAAACTTTAGAAGGGGATGTACTTTTCTCACCCAGACCCTGTCCCAAACACACACACAAATGCACATACCTCTCACTTAAAAAAATTGCTCTGTTTCCACCACCACCACCACCCCGCATTGGTGAAGAGTTAGCAGACCTCAGCTTTGCAAGGAGTTCTTTGAGAAACAGGTACTGAGGGTTGCTACAGCTGTGAAGGGCTATGATCCTGCACATTCTTATGGAAGGGGAGGAGGATAAAAACAACTTTCCACAGCATTTTCTTCTGACTTACACTTTCTAGGAGCACTTTTAACAGAGAGGCTGGGACGATCCTGCAAGGGGGGGGAGGGAAGTCTGAAAGGGAACATTTCTAGGAGCACTTAAAGGAGACCAATCCTGCAACGGGGGAGGGAAGTCTGAAAGGGTACCCGTTTCTAGGAGCAAAAACAAAACGGAGCCAGCCGATGGAGCCAGCAATGAGTGGGTGGAGCCAGCCCTAATTTTAGGAACCAGAACGTTTCGGGTCAATCCCATCACTGATTCTATCCCAAGAAGGACAGATAACAGGAGAGGACATGCCTTAAGAATTAATAGGAGCCAAATGAAGCCAGGGGGCGGGCTTAGCAGCCATGTTGGCTGACTCAAAACAATCCTCATTCCAAGCATTTCAGATTGCTTTGCTCGTACTGTTTAGGACTGAATAGTTTACTCCTGAAATAAAAACTTACGAAAATAAAAACGTGTGATCGTGTAGTAACATTATTGGTAACCGTATTATGATTTAATATGCACTTACAAGGTTAAATTCTGCATAATTATATTACTGAACATACCGGACAAAATGCTGTCTATTTAAACTCAGATTGCACTATTTTGACAGACTTTATTTAAATCTACACAAGCAAAAATAAAGTGTGAAACGGGAAGGAAAGAAAAAAGGGGAGGGTGGGCAAAAATTAGATAAATATATAGGGAAATTACATTAAAATCTCTTCATAATGCAAGTAGTTGTCAATATGAGAGTAATTCTTTTTTACTTCTAGACTATTAAGAGTATTTTTTAAACTTCTACACTCCCCCCCCCAAAAAAACAAATTCTGTTAATGTTCAGAATTTCGAGAATATTACAGTAGAAAATGGAAGGTGGGAAAAAAAGTGTAAACGGGAAGGGGGGAAAAAGGAAGGGGGGAATATTTTTTTTTCCTTCTAGACCATTAACAGTGGGTGTCAGAAAATGGTGGATAAGACTGCTAGGAACAACAAAAAATTACACAGCTTCAAAAATAATGCACTCACTGTTTCAGTTAATGGTAGTTTTATTGAACTGATGTAATGTGAATACATGAATCTTTCCGTGGAAATTAAATCCCATTTTTCGTACAGCGATTGGCACACCCGTATGCAGAACACGCAGGCATGATTAAAGACGTTGAGATTAACTTTTACACACGTGCAGGGAGATTTTTATTCGTGAATTCGCAGCAATCCTCCTCCTTGGCAGGAATGATCTGAGTCAGCCATATTAGTTGACCCATGGCTTCACGAAAATGCCATGTCATCTCCTGTTACCTAACCTTTTTGTTCTATCCCCCTGCCCTTCTACCGCCACTGCAATTTCATAAAGCTAAATGGGATAGTTGTGAAAACTGCTAACAAGTCTTTTCATGCAACCATTTGTGTTTTGGTGCCTTCTTGCAATAATATTTTGACTGTTCTGAGTGTTTTTGCATTAACAGTCAGTTCTAGTGCTGCTGCTGCTGGCAGTGATGGTACATTACTGTACATCAGCCAGATGATGTGCACAGCCAGATCCAGAGCTTCTAAGGCAGAGCAAAAAGACAGAGCAAAGTATCAGTCTGGTAAACCGTCTTTTTAGTCAGTCCAGTTTGGGGTAGTTAATGAGAAACTTTGGAGATAAAGGTCATTCTATAAAGTCTCCTGAACCTCAGGTTAAACATTTCAGCCAGAAGAGGAAACAAATTCAGGTTTGTTTCCAGCTCCAGGATTCCCCACCAGCACAGGGAAAAAGAGAAAAACCAGAACAATGTCAAAATTAGTAGAATGTGTCCCCAATTTTTCTGAAGGCAATAACAAACAGGTAGGCTCCAAGTATGGTGTGTATGAAGAGATTTGGTTGTGACAATATAATGTAGTTTCTAGCCAACTGTGAAATACATTTTTCTAACAGTGCAACCTTGGACACGTTTACTTGAAAGGAAATCTCACCATTTTCAGTGGGACTTAGTCTCAGGTAAGTGTGTATCAGGTTGCAGAATAACGGAACAAACTTTATGATGAAAAGTGTTGTATAAATACTGTTTGATTGATTATGCATGTCTACTCAGAAGTAACTCCCATTGCATTCAATGGGGCATACAGACTGCAGCCTAATTTCCAACTTGCATTTCAGCAGCAGAATGAGCATTGCAAAAGCAGTTCTGATGGAGCATGTTGCCATGTGCTTCCAAGATGGCAATCGGCGTCCTGCATGTGGCAGCAGCTGGGGGAGGCTCCCTCAGCCCTAGTGCATTGGTGGAGTGGATTTTGTGGGTGGGGGAGGGCGTTCCTGGGTGGACCAGGGAGAGGCAGGAGGCATGGTGGAAGCAGGAGGGGCTGAATGCCAGAGCAGGCAACATGCTCTGGGGATGCTATCCCTCCAGAGCGTCCGGACACATCCCTTTTCTATCCTCAGACACGCCAGCAACATAGTTGGCACAGGTCCAAGAATCATTGACAATCAAGGGCTTACAAAAGGGTAAGGGAAAGAATTTCTCCTTGCCTCTCCCAAGCTTCCTGATTACCCCCCCCCCCCAAAATAGCATACTGAACTGCCAGTTTTGGTATGCTTACATGAGATAGTGCAGGGAAAGATTGGGCTCTACATTACTTTTTCTAGCCTGAGCTACTGGTTGGAAGTAAGTGTATTCCCACCAATTATATATAAGAATTTTTTTTTAGAAGAAAACATTCCATAGATGTACTTTTGATCTTGGGAAAAATACTGCTGTATCCATCATTTTTCATATGCAGCTTTTTCTTCAATTGGGTCAGGCTGGGTTCTTCCCCACTGCCCAATTAAATACAACAAATGCTGATCTCTGTTGTCTGTCCTGCTCTTTCATCCAGTCTTCAGAAGCAGGCCTTTTGGTGTGACATAAATTGAGAGTTTCTCAAAAAAAGTATACACACTTTATAGTGCCAAATTTATTATACTACAACTCACACACATACTGTAATTCTCACACATACATATGATGCATACTATATACACCAAAGCAGTTCCTTGACCCAGTTATTTAGTCAGTCAGTCAGTCAATTTGATCAAGTGCTCCAAATGTTCTCCTTTGGCATTACATCTTTACACCTCTGACATGGTTAAGGGATCTGTATATATCCAACAACGTGTGCACCGGGATGGTTCCATGCATCTCTTCAGTTGCTTCCCTTAGCTGTTCAAGTGTTGCAGTGTTTCTACAATGGAGTATGTATGAATTAGAGCTCATTAAAGTGCGCATACAGCTTGGCCCTCATTATCTGCTGAGGATCCGTTCCTGGACACCCTGCAGATACCAAAACCCATGGATAATGGAATCTGTGGGTGGGGCCATCAGAGAACCTCTGGACACAATTGGAAGCTACTTCCAGTATCTCTGGAGATGTTCTGAGGCCCATGCGTGGCCTCCCCAGGCCTCAGAAAGCCTCAGACACAACCGGAAGGCACATTTGATTGTATCCAGGAGGTCAGGCAAAACTCTCCAGCATAGATCTGGCACCCTCGCTGAGTAAAATCCAGGGGTTCCAAACCCACAGCTAAAAAGACCACACCTGTACATTTTGTGAGACACCCTGTGTTTATTTGTTTACACACTTGTTGCTTTTGAAAAAGAACTGAGCATGGCTCCAGGGGGTGGTGGGTTGGTGATGTCTCAATCAGCAACATATGTCTGCTGCAAACTGAGAGAGCCCAAGCTCTGCGTGGGCTCAATCCTGGACAAGGAATTGCATACTGGTCTGGTGAGTGTACTTCCACTCTATTTAAACACTATTTAAACACACCCTTTTTTGATTAGTCAAGCTGAAGCTATTTTGAACTAACAGGCTGTGTTCTGATCCAGGTGATTGATGGGATTGGCCAGGCCATCTCTCAGACACCAGGCTGCATGCTCCTGGATGTGGATGCAGGGCCTTCCACTAATCGGACAGTCTACACCTTTGTGGGGAATCCTCAGGATGTTGTTCAGGGTGCACTGAATGCAGCTAGAATGGCTTTTCAACTCATTGACATGTCAAAACACAAAGGTAACTGGATTGGAATGAAGGGAGACTATCATGAATCTGAGTTCCAAGTCAAATTTCTTGTGGTGTCTTCCTGGAGTACTGTGCAGCCTTTCTCATGTTCTAAGCAGTTTGTTTATCCTTGAGCTGGTAGAAATTGTTTGTGAGAACCAATGCACACATATGAGGACATGGAATTCGGGCTCTTCTTGGCATTTTGAGATATCACAGCATTGGTTAACATTAACTATCCATAGAACAAATGCATTCAATTTAACCAATTGCTCTCACCAGAGACCCTAGTCATGATCTCAGTCCTACCGGTACAATCAGTTTCCTCAACATATGGAGACGTGAAAATCCAGCTCTCTCTAAATGTGATTTTTTTTCTGTAGCTGCTCATTCAGACCCCACACATCTTTGAAGCTATGTTTGCTTGTCCTAGGTGAACATCCCCGGATGGGAGCCCTGGATGTTTGCCCTTTCATCCCAGTGAGGAATGTCACTATGGAGGAATGTGTTTGCTGTGCCAATGTCTTTGGGAAGCAGTTAGCAGATGAGCTCCAGGTACCTGGTGAGTTGTTACAGCAAAAGATGGAGGAACTTTGGTCTGAAAGACAAGAACATGCTACCCAGTGGCACAAATCTTTCTTGGCTCATCTCTCACTGAACTCACAGCGCAATCCTATGGAATGCACAGCTAAGCATCAACACAACAGGGTTGCCTTGACATTGCCTCGCGTCAGCACTAAGGCAACGGATCGTGTTACACAGGCGCTCAGGCTACTGCAAAACTTTTGCCCATTTAGGAATGCCACTACTTGTGCCCTAATTTGCACATGCTTTGCTTTGCTATATTCCAGCACATATGGGCTGTACTTAAATGGGCATTCTGTGTAGAATAGACGTACACATGGTCAGAGCTGGGATGGCACCCATTTTGTCGTTCCTGACCTTCATGTGATATCTTCACAAGGAGCATCCATGTCTAGGCCCTACAGCCACTGTCAGTCCCTTTGCAAAGTGAAGGTGTTCAAAGCCTCTGTGGGTTGATGTGTGTTGATGGCCTCCTGCTGAGAAAGATGCTCCAAAGCAGATGCAGGGAGTAGGCAGGGCAGCCTGATCTTCCACCTTTGCAGAATGGCTAAAACGTCATCCACTGAATGGTGTGAGATATTGCAGAAATCAGCAAAGCACAAAGGGATCCATCAGGACCATCAAGAATTTGAAGCCAGGATGGTGCAGAGTTAGACTTGGAAGATCCAGTTTAAATCCCACTTCCTGGGTGACTTTGGGCCAGTCACCTTCTTTCAGTCTACCTACCTCATAGGGTTGTTGTGAGGACAAAAGGAGGGGAGCAACATGTACGTCACCCTGAGCTCTTTGGAGGGTGGGTGGTATACAAATGTGAGAAATAAAATCATTTGTAAATTGGCTCCCTGCCAGTGGCAATCTGATTGTGAACATCTTCTGCTGAGTCCAGGGTTTGTTTGTTTTGTGTATGCTACTATAAAGACATGTTCGCATTAGGTACACTGAACAAACTTTGACCTATTTGCCCAAACAAAACAAACAGAGGGCAATCAGTCCAAGGCCTGGCTGTGTGGTGTCATTATTTTGCAAGAGTGATGCTGGACACAATTCACTTTCCCCCCACCCCAAGCAATCTGCTGCACTGCTTGTCACTCTGCTTCTTTGCCATTATGGAGGCACCAAAGACTGCTGTCGGGCTTGAAGGGACTGAAGTCATAGATACCCCTTCTCCGTTAAGCAAGCCTTTTCTTGCAGTGTATCTGTATGGTGCAGCCGCTGTGAAGGAAAGCAGGAGGTCTCTGCCAGCCATCCGAGCAGGAGAGTATGAAGCCCTCCCCGAGAAAGTAAGATGCTTGCATTTGTAATTGTAGACACACTGCTTTGAGAACAGAGGTCCTGTGTAGCAACATCTTGTTTGATAAGGTGATGCTTTGCTTGGATTAAAGCAAGGTCACTATAGTTCCAACAACCAAAAAGCCAGAGCAGGTGATTACAGTACCTTCATTTGGACCAACTAAAACAGGGGTGGTGAACCTATGGCACGTGTGCATGGTATTTAAAATTTAAGGGGGTCATTCCCATGCAAGGCGGAACACAGCGAGGTGGTATGAAGTTTTTTCTGCAAGAAAATGAGACTGCCACACTCCAGATCATCTCTCCCTGCCTACCAGCAAGTTCCCTTTCCTATCGTTTATTTACAAGGAGTGGGACCTGCAGCCATGCCACTTCTATTAGTTGTGAACAGTAACAGAGCAGGCTGAGAACCCAAAATGCCCCACTTCCATTTCACATGTAAGCAGCATGGACCAGGCAGATGGCAGGTAAGCAAAGGGATGGGAGTGCACAAATGTGTCATGAGCAAACATTTGAGTTATCCAGGGCTCTTATTCAAAGTGTGATGTGCTTCATCCCCACATTATTTACAGACAAGTAAGAGATAGTGGTGGAACGTGGTGGCGCAGCGGGTTAATCCGCTATTGCTCGGCTTTCCAACTGCAAGGCTGGGAGTTCAAGACTGCGCAACAGAGTGAGCTCCTGTTGCTTGTCCCAGCTCCTGCCAACCTAGTAGTTCAAAAGCACCTAAGTGCAAGTAGATAAATAGGGACCACTTCGGTGGGAAGGGAACGGCGTTCCGTGCACTACGGCATATAGTCATGCCTACCACATGACCACGGAAGCTTGTCCTCGGACAAATGCCGGCTCTACAGGCTTTGAAACGGAGATGAGCACCGCCCCCTACAGTTGGTCATGACTAGACCATTCGGTCGTGGGGAAACCTTTACCTTTTTAAGAGATAGTGACTGATTGCCATTCTCTTTATGGCACAAGAAGCTAGAAGCGTGATTTAAAAGCATGGTTTCCTCCTCGGCATGATCCTTGCATCTTTTTCCACTCAGAGGGAGAAAAATCAGTCCAGTGGAATACTGTATTGCCGTAACCTCTGAAATAATGTGCAGCAAATGAATTACCTGCTTGTTTCCTTTTAACAACAAGAACGTTCTTCTTATTGGAATTATTGGAACCTTTTCCCAAGCTAAAAAAGGCAGAATGGAGTCCGGATTTTGGGTCAGCAAACTTTGTTCCAAGATGGGGAGCAACAGTAACAGGTGCACGGAAATTCCTTATCGCCTATAACATCAATCTGCTGTGTACAAAGGAGCTGGCACACCGGATCGCACTGAACATTCGGGAACAAGGCCGTGGAGAGGGCCAGGTACGGATGACTCGATGTTGCAGGGGGATCACTCTGCTCTTCCCTCTTAAGCATCTGCAGTCTGCATAGGAATGCCACAG
This sequence comes from Lerista edwardsae, assembly GCA_029204185.1. Lineage (NCBI taxonomy): Eukaryota > Metazoa > Chordata > Lepidosauria > Squamata > Scincidae > Lerista > Lerista edwardsae. Next base: position 21,966,221 of record JAJKFI010000015.1, on the reverse strand, counting down.
ACCCACTGCTACCCTCTGCATTCCATGGCTGCTTGGCCTCGCCGCTTACAAACTGCTTTCCCTCTGCACCCCTCAGTACCATGCTAAGGTCATTTGGCATCCAGGACCCATAAATTAAGGGCATCTCCCGTGACTATTTTCAGTAATAGTCATGAAATGAAATAGATAATAATAATGGCCAGAGAAGTACAGAGAACATTATGTGTTATTGAATTTTGTATATCCCCCCCCCCCCCGAAGCCTGGCACCTCGATCCAAGGCACACACACCCTGGCCACCCTCTTAATATGCCACTGGGGTATATATTTTGCATCTTAAGGACCAAGCACAGAAGGAGGCTCATGGAAACAAATAATTAAAAACAAAATCCCATCAGGAACATGAATCTTTTGCATGGTTACTTGGATATAAGTCCCTATTATTATTATTATTATTATTATTATTATTATTATTATTATTATTAGTATTAGTATTAGTATTAGTATTAGTATTAGTATTAGTATTATTAGTAGTAGTAGTAGTAGTAGTAGTAGTAGTCCCAAGATTGCTTAGGTCAGCAAAAAGTGACTTTAAGCTTTTTATTACTTTAATAACAAATGTCTGTGGTGGATCCGGGAATGCCTGCTGCACAGGAAAGGCTGTGGGGGACACAGAATGGGGTGGGGGTGGGCATAATGCGGCTGTGATGGGAGGTCTGGGAATGGGGTGGGTTGCTGGCAACTGCATCCTCTGAATCCACTGAACCCCCCTTCCTGAACCTACTTCCCAATCCCAGTGCATGTGGACTTGCACCAGAAATTTTGCTAGTACAGATCTGAGCAGATTCAGCCAGACCTTGAAGGCTTGCCCACAGGTGCCCAAAGGAGGCTTCTAGGGCTCCCCCCCCCCAGGATGCAGTGCATGCTCAAGTGGAGCAACTGTATCAGTGGGGCAGGGGAAGGGATAGGATTGGGCTGCAACACTGTTACCCTTCTGGCACAGATGAATTGTGTGAAAAAAATGTGAACCTGAAATGAGTTTGAGGCCTTGTTAATGCTTTAAAATCTGGGAGGTTTTGGTAGCTCAGGTTCTGATTGAAAGTTGACTTTGGTACTAGCTCATATTTGCTGGCATTCCTGCTTGAGTATCTGCAGAGCAGGGTGTACGGAGTGAGCGGTTTCTGTTTGTCTTTTGCAGCCTGGACGACTGAAGCAGGTGCAAGGCATGGGCTGGTACTTGGATGAGGAAAATATTGCTCAAGTCTCCACAAATCTGTTGGACTTTGAAACCACCCCCCTCCACACCGTCTATGAAGAGGTTTGCACTGACGCTCAGGCAAGTGGTACAGGGTTGCCTAATGAAAGCAATCTGCCTCTTTCAGAAAAAGGTACCCAAGCGCCGTGAGCGGGCATTTTTCAAGACCTTGCAGCTCCTCAAAGACAAGAGAAGCACTGACTTCCAAACTGTGAGGTTGCATTTGTTATATAGTCTCAGGCAGTGCCATTGTTGCATCGATGCTACGCCCTTAGCACCTACGTAGGGGCGCTGAGCAGCACCCCCGCGTCGGTGCTAATGCTCCAAGATTGGCGCTGCCATAAGGTCGAATTCTAGGCCCGTTCCCCAGGCCACACAGCCCCGATTCTGGCCATGCTGTCTTCTTGGATCTGCAGATCAAAATGTGCCCTTGCACAGGGAGGTTCCAGCCTCCTGTATACTGCTCTGGATACAGTGCAGGCCCACTGGCCTGGATTGGTCCTTTAATGTAATTCCGATCACAATCCTACTTCTTCTTTGGCTGGCGCAGAGGGCCCTGCACTGGCTGAAGGCACCAAAGGCACTGCGCGAACTGCATGTTTGTGACACCTCAGGAGTAAGCAGCATCAGTGGAATAGCCTGGTTCTCCCAATCAACATTGCACTAGACTCTGCAGCCACTGGTGCAAGGAGGTACGGTGCAGAGTGATGCAGGGGTGTGGGGTGGGTGCCGGGGAGGCAGGGAGGGGCTGATTTTGGTGAGGAGAGTGGAATGAGGTGCAGATCTGGCCAGGGAGGAAGTGAGATAAGACCTAGGCCTCCTCTGCCATATCCTATGGCACCTTCAGGATTCATTTGTTGTTCAGTCGCTAAGTCGTGTTGTTCAGTTGCTAATTACAGTCGCTAAGACTCTTCGCGACCCCATGGACCACAGCACGCCAGGCCTCCCTGTCCTCCACTAGCTTCTGGAGTTCACCCAATTTCATGTTCATAGCTTCGGTGACACTGTCTAACCATCTCATCCTCTGCCGCCCCCTTCTCCTTTTGCCTTCCATCTTTCCCAGCATGAGGGATTCAGGATTCATACACAGAGACTAACATGGTTTTGTTAAATGTCAGATGGAATGACATCAGGTTATTGGGTCTTTCTGGAATATGTGCAGTGGTGTAATTCTGTTGATAGAAATCTGATCTGAGCTCAAGGAGACCAAGATCTACTCCTGTCTCTTCCATGGACCTGTTGGCTGTAGTCTCTATGAATTGACTTGTTGATACATTGCTCCACGCTGCAATCCTATATACACTTAATTGGGAGTAAGCCCTATTGACCTCAATGGAGCTTTCTTTTGAGTAAATCTGCATAGGATTTCCACAGGCAATCCCCATGGAAGTGGCTGACATGGGTGTGTTACCCATCAGATGGAATGCATTGCCAAATGTTATTTATGTAACTCTTTCTTTCTTTCTTTCTTTCTTTCTTTCTTTCTTTCTTTCTTTCTTTCTTTCTTTCTTTCTTTCTTTCTTTCTTTCTTTCTTTCTTTCTTTCTTTCTTTCTTTCGAAGGACCTACTTTGATATAATGTTATACCTATATCAAAATATATTTTACAATAAAAGAAAAGGTTAAAAACTAGATATCATTCGCCCAATACTGGGCCACTTCAACAGCATTCTCTCTTGCCGGCATAAGATCTTCCATTGTACATGTAGAGGGGCACCTTGTGCGCTGTAACATATGTGAGATGGTTTGTTCTTCTCCACATTCACACAGCATGTCTTTTATGGGGAAACCCCATTTCCTCAGATTGTCCTTAGATCTTCCTTCGCCAGCATGCAGTTGGTTTAAGGATTTCCATACAGGCCACAGTTGTTCTTGGCCTGGTGGCAGACATACATATGTTTGTGCCCATTCACTTGGCAGCTCCGTGCTCGCTTTCCATTGGTCTAAAGCAGTCTGTGGCGACTGGTTATTGGGGGAGGCTCAATGCTAAGGAGGCCATTCCTCGATCTCAGTCTTGGCGGTGGAAGTTGTAATGCTGTGTAACATTCAGTTTTTGCCCCTAGGCTCTGAATTTGCCAGTGGTGGGATCTCAGTTAGTGGGGTTGGTCCCCAAAAAGGCCATGTTGGATGCAGCAGAATTTTACATTAAGAAAGAAAACCTCTTCATCCTTGAGGAGGATCATAAAATCAGACTGGTAAGTGTTTGACGTTCATTTATATTCTGGAGCTGGGAGGTTGAAAGTGCCAAAGTATTTGAGAATCTCCTGAAATGCATGTGCCAGTAAAGGATTATGACTGACTGAAATGCATCAGTGGGATCAATTAGCATACATTTCAGTTGGCTTCCTAAAAATCTTTTTTGAAAAAGAACATATATCCCGCCTTTCTGCCTTCAGGCAGAAAGGCGGGATATAAATCCAATTAATAATAATAATAATAATAATAATAATAATAATAATAATAATAATAATAATAATAATAATAATAATAATAATTTGGAATAACTAGACCACACTACATATGCAGAGTGATGTGTAATTTGGCCATTGAGAGAAAATATGTCATTCTGGGAAGCAATGTCCTGGGTACCATCCCATAGTTCCTGGCATCACTGGCATGGCTTATTGATCAGTGCAAATTGAGTGGAAATTTATAGAATAAAGAATTCTTACCTATTTCGGCTTCTGTTTCATGAAATAAGCATCTATGAACATACATTTTTTAACTGCAGATAATCAACCGACTCGGGCTGGACTCTTTGTCTCCATTCAGGCCCAAAGAGCGCATAATTGAGTATGGATATTTTCATTTTCTTCAGCTTTGTTGATGTTGGTGCTAAATATATTAGTGATATCAGTGGCTTCCATCAATAAGTAGTTGCAAATGGAGAGTGGTAACAATGGGGTATGTAAAGAGGGGCAGGATAAATAGAGGCTGATTTCCCTTCTTTATATAATCTTCCCTGACCTGTGTTAGTTTCCTTACTTCAAAGAGGTCTGGATTTGCTGCAGTTCAAATGAGCTCTTCAGCTGCAAAGTGCCTGACTGGAGCACATTGTCTTGTGGGCTGCCCCTGACTCGGCTTCATGTTCCTGCAGCTCATGTGCTCCTGGCAGGAAGCACACAGCTTGAGCAGACACAATGAAAAAACTTCCCATGTGCTGTCATTCCCATCAGGATCAAACCCCAACCCCACACACACACACATCTTTTTTCACGAAAAAGAGCTGCTTCAAATTGGAAGCACATGTCAGCAACATGGTTTTTGCATCCGTCGAACCCAATCCTGAGTGCCCTGGTTGCCATGGGTGCAGTGGTACCCAAATAGCAGCCAGGCAGCCACCAGAGGCTCCTCAGAGGTAAGGGCACAGGATGGGTGATGGGTCTCCTTGCTCCTGCACCAGCTATTTAGCCGGCATAGAGGCGAGGGCCTCCATGTCAGGCTGTGTGGCCCGACACAGAACTCACAATCCAGCGGCAAAGGTTACTGCCGGTCCCACCTCCACTCCGCCCCCAGGAATTCACCCAGGAATTCCCTCCCACTCTTCCTGAAAGCAGCGCAGTGGCGGCAATGGGTTAACTTACTGCTTGCTGGTTTGCGTCGCCCCCTCTGGGCAGTGCAGGGATGGCATTAGGACAGGCAGTAAGCCCTTACCGCCCACATTGGACATGCCTTACAGCACGTTTGCAACACCAGTGCGGGCAGTACGTTCGGACTGCCTGCACCGGAAGGCTCAGGATTCAGCCCTTAGTCTGCAAAGTGCTGCAAGCCTCTGTTGTTTGTGTTTGAAGGATTTATCAGCTCCCACATGGCAGGAAGATGCTTGAACAGTTTGTTTCATTGAATTGCCTTTATGTATGTCTCGAATAGGTGTAATTGTAGATAGTCTAGATGAATGTGGGTTTGTCCTTTCAATGTCCTCTTTGTCTTCTGAAGGGATATGGTACAGGATGGTGAGGACAGCGGCAGTCTGACGTCCCTGCCTGTTCACTCCTTTGTGCAGAAAGTTGGTGCCAGGTCAGCTGCTCCTGGAGGAGGATCCGTATCAGCAGCAATAGCTTCTCTGGTATGTGGTGACTTGGCTGTCAGGCTGTTGACAAAGGAAGGTTAAGCCTAAACCCCACAAGCACATAATTTCATGCAATGCATCTTCTTTGCATATCTTCACACATGAACCAATCAGAGTATATGCTCACCAGCGGCGGCATTCAGCCGGTATGCTGGGCGGAACTTACCTTTGAGCGGCAGCCCGCCTGTTGCGTAATGGCGCGTTCCGCCGCTTTCCCACCCGCCCCACTGGCTCATGTCCATATAAAAAAACTTGAGTACCGGTACCGTTTTTTTCTGGAAAGCCTTTGAGGCCCTGTAACGATGGCTGCTTTTTTAGTACTTCATTTTTAATGTTTTACTTCTGCTTCTTGGCTTTTATTGTCTATTCTATTGTTTTATTTGTATTCTATAGGTTTTTGATGTATTTTTATGTATTTTAATTGTTGTTAGCCTCTTTGGGTGCCCTCTAGAGAGAAACGCGGAGTACAAACCAAATAAGTAAAAAACTTTGCACTAATGAAGTACTAATGTGGACAAATATCTGGACATCAAACTAAAATCAGAATGCCACAGATCTGAATTCAGAAAGATCTGAATCTTATTGGGTACAATCCTATGCATTTCTACTCAGAACTAAGTCCCATTGTGTTCAATAGTTCTTATATTACTCCCAGGAAAGTGTGCATAGGCTTGCAGCCTGATTAGGTAGAGAGGCAAGAACACTGCACTTCATAATTGCTGGGGAACTGTGAAAGCAAGCTTTACCTCTCATTCCAACTTGCTGATGGGAGACTGATGGGAAGCCTTTTGCATCAGGGGCTCTTGGGCAGAAACGTGAGCTAGAAGTGCTAGAGGGAACACTTTTCTTCTTTGATGGGCCTGCAAGTGTCTCCAGAGCATTGCTTTACCCCCACCCCACCCCACCCCACCCCACCCATGGTCATCTGGATGGAGAGGAGGGGAATGAGGAAGAGCCTCAACAGAGCAGAGGCAGATCTAAGGGAGGGCAAAGCTCTAAGTTTTGCAAGAAGCCTTACCTTGCAGTGGAAATCACTCCTCTCCTGCACCGTTTTAGCCAATCCTCACAGGGAAAAGCAACATCTTGGTGTTGCTTGCTGGCTACAGCAGCAAGGGAGAGGAGCGATTTACATGACAGGGTGAGGCTTCTTGCAACACTTAGAGCTTTGCCCTCCCTGTAGATCTGCCTCTGCAACAGAGGCATACCTAGAGGGGGATCACAGCACTAAGTTTTGCAAGCAGCCACTCCCTCTTTGGAGCCAGTCCCAGCAGCTAGAGAAAAATGGAGGCCACATTGGCTCTGACTGGCTCCAAAGAGAAGGGGGAGCAGCTGCTTGCTAAACTTAGTGCTGATCCCTCTCTAGGTATGCCTCTGAGCTTCAATGAACTGCAAGCTGGAAACAAATGGCAGAGACTTCCCATTCACATCAATTCCCAGTCTGTAGTCTGAATGGGGCACAGCCTCCACTCCAGACTGCTGGTACTAGCAGTCTGAATGCAATGAGAGGCAGAGGCAACCCTCCTCTAGCCCTTCATCCAGGCTGGAGTAGCAGTCGCAAGTGCCTGTGTAAAAGCATCACTTCTCCAGTTAGAGTGGTAACTAACATTTCCTGGCCTTGGGGAATAAGGAAATTGATGTTAATTGAGTGTTGGGAGAGTTACAGCGAATAAAAAGAAATACCTTTTTACCCAGTGGGTAATTAATCTGGGGAACTCCTTGCCACAGGAGGTGGTAGTGGCATCTGGCCTAGGTGCCTATCACGATACCAGGGGGCCTGGCCCCGCCTGACTGCCTCCAGGCATCGTGGGATGATGTCCCCTCCTGGCCACCAGAGGGGCCAACCCTCAGTGACCCAGGAGGCATTTCCTTAGCCTAATCAGTTGTGTAGCATAGCGTCAAGACTGGATTCAACTAACCCCCGCTTCCAAGACACGAGGCACACCATGGAGTAAAATGTAATGATTTATTAAAACTACAAATTACAGCATAGAGGCACAAAAGCCTTTAAAGCAGACCACAGCAAGGCATAACTACAAGGATGCTTAATGCAAAATATGAAAATAAAACAGCTAACTCCTAGCTCCTACATTGTCCTAACACTAACCAAGCAAAACGACAGACTGGGAAGAGGGCATTAGGACGGGCAGTAAGCCCTTACCGCCCACATTGGACATGTGCCAATGTAGCCGCAGGAAAAATGTGTCCGCTTTACCCTTCCCCCGCACGGTCTCCCCCTCCTTCTAGTCTAGTCAGAAGGATAAACAGGGTTCAGTTACTGTCGTTTTCCCAGGCTGGCCTTCCGTCTTATCATGCTCTGGCTGAAAGCATAACAAAACTGTGCTGTTAATATGGCAAAGAGGGGGATTAGATGAGAAGAACAGGCCAAGGCATCAAGCTGGATCTGCGCTGGTCCTGGGTCCCTGCTGAGCATCACAGTGCCTTTAAAAGGGGATTGGACAGATTTCTGGAGGAAAACTCCATCGTGGGCTATAGGCCATGATGGATTGGGCAACCTCCTTACGTTAGTAGTAGGCTGCTTCAGAATGCCAGGTGCAAGGGAGTGGCAACAGGGTGCAGGCATCTTGTTGTCTCATGTGATCCCTGAGGCATCTGGTGGGCCTTTGGCCTGATCCAGCAGGGCTCTTATGTTCTTAACGTATGCCACAAGTGAGTGAGGGGGGTTCCATGCTAGTGATGTCAGGCACTGTTACATTGCTCCACTGTCTCTGTGGCCCTGGTCTGTTTTCACCCATATTCTCTCAGGCATCCACTGGCCTTTCTTAACTGCCTGCTCTGCAGTGATGATGCTTCTAATGCTGCTTTTGCTTATGTTCATACTTTTCACGTTTGTTGCCTTGTTTTGGTTGGACAATGCAGTGCAGAAATTCTATGCAGAAACAGATGTTCTTTAGTTTAGTTTCCAGAAGACCCTTTGGTTGGATTCCGTGACCTCTAATTCTAGAGCTGTGCGAGTCATCTTTGGCATCCAGTAATTTGTACCTTCTCAGGCTTTGAATCCTGTCATTCAGAGTTGATTCTGGGACTGAGCCTGGATCACATTAAGCTTTGCGCTTGTGTTTGCAAATGTATTACATGTGCTGGCAGTTCTTTATGGCACAGGCACTCTCTTAATGCATCATATGGGTCTCCCCACCACCAGAGGTGTTTCTACAGGGATGGCAAAGCTCTAAGTTTTGCAAGAAGCCTTACCCTGTCAAGTAAATCCCTCCTCTCCCTCGCTGCTGTAGCCAGTAAACAATGCCAAGATGTTGCTTTTCCCTGTGAGGATTGGCTAAAACGGTGCAAGAGAGGAGTGATTTCCACTGCAAGGTCAGGCTTCTTGCAAAACTTAGAGCTTTGCCATCCCTATAGAAACGCCACTGCCCACCACTCCCCATTGATGAGAGGCAGGCAAATTGCAGTAGCCATGCTTTCTTCTCCTGCGTGACTGATTAGAATGCCTCTCCTCCTAGGGGGCAGCACTTGGCTGCATGGTGGGACTGATGACCTATGGAAAGCGTCAGTTTGAAGAACTGGACCCAGAGATGAGGCAGCTCATACCTCCGTTCCATCAGGCTATGAATGAGCTGGTCGTCATGGTGGACGCGGACTCTTTGGCTTTCAGCAGCTATGTGGTGAGTGAGCTGTTGACAACTGACCATCTCTTTCCACTCCCCTTCCCCCTTGTTAGTTTTTCTTTCACATTGTCTCTGCCTCAGGATTGGTTATTCACAGCCAGGCAATAGCACGAGCAATTCATTTTAGAACTTAGAACCATCTTTGAAGAGTTGGAAAAAATTATGATGGTATTTATTTCTTTTTTTAAAAAAGGAAGCCTGCATTTCTGGGAGGAAGTAGTGCATATGAAAGAGAAATGTACATACATTTATAAGTAGCAGATAAGTGGGGCAGTGAGGGATAGAATTGTAAGGGACACTAAGGCTCCAATCCTATCCCTCACCACCAGCGCCAATGCAGCCGTGCCAAAAAGGCACATGATGCATCCTATGGTGTGTGTGGGTGTGTGTGATTGGACAGCCAGTTAGAGGAACGTAAAAAACACTGCATAGTTCCCTCCTGGTAGGCACCTGATCGCCAATGGGTCTCCTCAGACGCAGGCCACCAATTTTGGTGGTGTGTGTATGAGGATAGGAAAGGGGTTGGGAGGTTTTAAAAGGAGGGGATAAGGTCCAGCGTGTGCCATTGCTGCTGGAGCCAATCCCTCCCGCCCCCTCCCTGTCCCAGTTCCTCTTTCCCTCCCTGCCCAGAAACTTGCGCCAGGATCCAGGCACTCCTGCCCAGATCATGGCACTTTTGGTAGCAGAACATGCTGGCAGTTATAGAAATAAAATGGAAGGAGGAATTCTGATTAGGGCATAGGCCAAGAATCGTTCACACAGGTGGTCTTTCAAGCTAGGCAACAGGAGAAGGAGAGAATTCTGGGTTTCTGGTTCTCAGAGCCCTAATAAGTAGCTTTACCATAAACTTAATATGCTTTTCTCCCCTTTCCATAGGATGCAATGAAACTTCCCAAAAACACATGTGAGGAGAAGGAAAGGTATGTGTCAAGGAGCTGCATGGCACTGTGGCCCAATGGTATTTCTACATAACAGTGTTCAGTCAGCCCATATCTTAGGTGAGGGTTATGTTCCAAGGTCAGTGCATCAACTCAAAATTGTGTACAGTTGAAACTCCCTTAAAACCAGCAGATACATACTGACTGTTGAAGAACTAAAAGTGCAGTATGAGAGACATGCGGGAACTGAGGGTAGCTTCATTCTTCCATTACTCTGCAACCCAGAGTCCAGTGATTTCATGCAGGGGGAACGCGGGGGAACTCAGTTCCACTAGTTAAAATTTGGGCTGACTCCGCCCGCTTCACTCTCCCTCCTCCCCCCTCTCAATTCCTCTGCAAAGAGCTTTTCTTCTTGGTTGGCCGGCACTCAGAGGGTTAAAGGGAGCGACTCTGGAGGCGAAGGCAGTGATGTCATTCAGGGGGAATGGACCAGAACGGGTGTTCCGGATCCTAACGGGCTCTGGTTCCGGGTTCCCGACAAGTGCCAATCAAAAGTGAGTTCCTGTTCCTAAATCATTTGAATGACACCACTGCCAGAGTCAGTAGAATGCTGACTAGAATGTAGAATAGGGAGCAATGTCCAGTGCTGTGCAAGTGCATGGCCACTGAGTGGCCCAGGGTGGATGCTGTCCTATGATGCCATAGGGTAGTGCCCACCCTGGACCACACAACATCCTTTGGCTTGCACAGTACTAGATGATGTTTCTCATCCTGAGCCATATCAGTGTAGAGATTCCCGAGCTCATTGTCGTCTCCTGGGTATGACTGGAAGTCAATATGCTGCACTGGAGATTATGTATCAGGACATTTGTGTCTTTTTTTTGCTTCTTGCGTTTTAATATCCTTGCCAACTTTTGCCAAGAATCCCTCCCCCCCTTGTCATTCCTGTTTGATTTGTGATGGAGGACATCCCCGCTAATTCTTCAATCTTTAATAAAACGTTTTGAACTGATTTGCCACTCTGGGCCACGTTTATGTGGGAGAGAGCAGGTTGCCACATCTCTGCAGTACAGACCTGCTGTAGCTTTCTTTTTAAGAGGAACTTCTTGATTGAGAGAGTGAATGAGACTCCCCAAAGTGACCTTCTTCTGTGTGGACTTCCTAGTTTTGGTGGTGGCAGTGGAAAGATTAACAATTTCCCAATAAATCCCAGACTGACCAGTAAGAAGAGTCTGCCCCCTTCCTTCATTCTACCCCGTGGAATTTGCTTCAGTGGCAGACTGAGCCGAGGCCACCGGCCCCGGTGCTGGCTTCCTGCCCATGGCACTGTCCCCGCCACGCCATTCTCCATTTCAGAGCACTCCGAGCACAGGGGCGGATGGGCGTGCCCAATGCTGCTCACCTTTGCAGCTTCTGTGGCTTGAGTGGGTGGTGGCAACTCCATTGCTGCTCCAGCTCCTGTGACTCTCTGGACCCCTTGCAAGGCCCACCACTGATTTGCTTTGTCATTGTCATTGCCTTGTTTGTGTCTTTCAGTCAAATTTAGTGGGTTTCTGCCTTGCTTATTCACTGTCTGCAGACGTACAGCAGCCATGCAGTTGGGCCTGAAAAATGCAGTTGGCGTCCCCTTTTCACTGGCAGAGAAAGTTAATTCTTTATGGCCCTTTTTAAAAGAAATGGCTCGGCATGGAAATATAGCCTGCAAATCAGATATCCAGGTACAGTATTTGATGGATGTCCAGGTTAGGAAGGAAAACAGTCTTTAAACAGGTTGTATAAAAGAACAGCTCATGACCTGCTGCTTGATGCTGCCCCCCGACCTCCTGCCACTGTGCACACACCCCAAAACTATGCAGAAGACCAAAATCCAGTCTCCTGTCGCCTCACATTGTCCTTCCTGCATGGTCCTTTTCAACAAAGCAAGAAATATGGGACATGTTGGGAGCTCCCAGTCTGTCCTGCACTTCCTGTTCAGTTAAAGGAACCACAGAAGTAAGGAATGAGGTGAGTGAATAAGTAAGCAAATTGCCACCTTCCACCCCGTTATTTTGGGTGCAGGGAGTGGCAGTGATAATCTGTTTCCCTACCGCTTTCCCTTGTTCCTTTCTTTCATGGTTCCATTAAACAAATCAGAAAGTACAGACATGTCTGTTGTCTGCTGGGGTTCCGTTTCGGACCTCCCCCGTCCCGTGGTTACCTGAAACCATGGATACTGGGGGATGTCTTTTTAAAGATAGGGCAACATCAGTGGTTTTGCTGAAACAAGATAAAAAAGAGATTTGTTTAATGTTCTCCTATCTTTTTAATATGTGTCCCAGTATCCATGGTATCGGTGGATAACTGAAACTGTGGATACCAAATCAGTGGATACCAGGGCATGCCTGTACACTTCTTGGGTTGTTTAAAGCAGGAGGTGCTAAATCCTGGCCTGAGGGTCAGATCCAGTGCCTCCTGTGATCCTTCCCTCGAGTGACCGGAGCTTACCATGCTGCCCAGGGGCCTCGCTGTCACGCTGCATGGTAAACTGCATCGCCCATGACCTCCATGCTGGCCTGCTGCTTCTGGGGTCTGTTGCCCCAGCAGGTTTTCTGCCTGCATTTCCAGGCATGCGCGGCAGGCCATCTGTGATGCAACAGCTAGGCCCCTGGGTGGAATGGTAAGCTCTGTCCGCACTGGAGGCGCCTTTACTGGTGCACAGCAGCTGGTTTCAAGGGCCTGCATAAAGAAGGATGGCAGTGGATTGCGTCTGTTGATTCTCTTCCCGCTTGTTAGGGAGGGGGAGGTAGATTTGCATGGGGTCACCTGTGGTGGTCTGAAAGGAGGCAATGGCAATAAGTGGCAATAAGTCTTTGAGTCTTTTTGCTGCTCCCCCTGCTATGAGCCACCTGCTTCATGGCTGGGCCAAATATAAGCTAATTATATATTGCTAAGTGAGCAGAAGAGCAAGCATTGCAGCCATAGTTAGGATAGCATCCTATGTAAGACAAGTGAAAAAAATGGAGACCAGTGTGAGGGCATTATGATATGTACAGTTTGGATATGAAAGTTGTAGGTTCGAACTCCTGTTCAGCCATGAAAACTAGTAGGTGGCCTTGGGCCTTCCAGCACAATCTAGCTTATAGGCTTGCTATAAAGGTCAACGATCTGAGAATTGCAGAGCATTTTCTACACTCAAATGTGCCTTATGCTGCAGTCCCTTACTCATTTACTTGGGAGTAATTCCCATTAAAGACAGTGGATTACAAAGTCTTGATATATGTAGGATTGTGCTGCCAGAAATGACAAATAATTGTAAAAGTAATGTTACTACACTACACCACTACATACATACATACATACATACATACATACATACATACATACATAC
>JAJKFI010000015.1:21896101-21946255 GCA_029204185.1 Lerista edwardsae | reverse complement strand
CTGCCTGCCTGCCTGCCTGCCTGCCTGCCTGCCTGCCTGCCTGCCTGGAGTGATGCCTGCCTAGGAGTGATGGATGGGCTGGCTGGCTGGCTGGCTGGCTAAGGTAAGCTCAGCTCATTGTGGGTAATAACTCTGGGCGTGGTATGTCTGCCACGCCCCTGAAGCCACCAAGTGGAGGAGGCAGTTGTGGCTTAGGCAAGCTGACTGCCTATTGTTTGGTGGTGGGGTTTGTTGGGACTAGACTTAGGGTAGTTTGGAGCTAAGCCAGTGATGAGGGCAGTCTGGAGGAGGCAGGCCAGCTGGTGATCCCAAGCAAAGCTGCTGGAAGAGAGGAGGCCCAGTGGGTAACTGAACCCCCTCCCTCTTGCCTATCTCTGAGGCCGCTCTGTGGGGAAACTAGTTAGCCTGGTGTGGGCATTTGGGCCCTTGGGGAGGCCCAGCAGGTAATTTGGCAGAACGGTGACCCCCTGAAATTAGGCTCGCAACCCCCTAGGGGTTGGGGGAGCCAATGAAATAAAACAGATGCAACTGATGACAGAAAGTTAAATAGATGAAGAGGTATAAGGCAGGCAATGAAGCATAAGACAACAAGGAGGAAAAAACTAATGAGGTCTAGTCAAAGTATGAGAGAACAACCCACAAAATTAGGAACTGAATAGGTAATAGCTCCCTTTACTTAACATTAATTCATACCTACTGTTATTGTGCAGATCTAGGAGGCATGTTGTTGATCTTCCAATGTAAACTGTCTATATAGCATTTATCAAGGATCTCTGACCAAACTATTTGTACCTTACTGTTCAGTGATCTCTTGTAGAAGAATAGCACTTCCATAATAGTTGATACCTCCTGAATAAACAGGTCTGTGCACTACACTATCTGGATTAATGCTGAATATGTTTAATAATCATCATGTTTGTTATATTTAATAATCTCTGCATCTCCTGTTACCCTACTCTGCACCACACCCACCTCTGTGGTGGGTGAAAGTGATGACTTGCTGAAAGGCATGAAAATGCTCAGTCATCAGGGCCTTTGTCCTGTTTTATGTCACCAGGTAAGCAGGGTAGAAACTGACAGGCCAATCCTAAGATGCATTGGAGCAGACAGGCTGGTTGGCTCACCTCAAGGTAAGCGCCAGCCAGCTCTATGGGGCTGCTTGGATCTGTACCAGTGATATCACTGGGGCAAATATGAGCACCCGGAATGAGCCTGCCTAGCCCAGAGACAAGCCAGATCCACATTCCACCCCTCTCCCTGGGCTGGCTGACCCACTCTCTGCCCCCTTCTCCCCGTTCCGCCCTCCTCCTGCCCTCCCCAAGCCACCATGCTAGCCAAACTCAGCCAGCACAGGAGCAGCTTACCCAGGCTCTTTATTGTTGTAACTTGGGCCAGCACGGCTGCTTGTCTCGGCCTTGCACATCTGTCTGTGGCACAGACATGCTTTATGGCACATTTGTGACCACACTGGGCTGATGCAAGCAGCATACATAGGCCCAAGGGCACTTCTGGATGTGCCCTAAGAACAGGTCCAGTGCAAAATGAAGTTGATTCCTACTTCGTGTCCAGCTCCAAATTCTGTGCGTATTGGGTTGGTATTTTCATTGAGTGTTCACCATTACCCCAAGATCTCTTTCCTGGTTCATCACCAGTAGCTCCGATCTCATCAGTGTTTGCGTGAAGGTGAGATTTTTTTCTCAATGTGTATCGCTTTACATTTGTTTACATTGAATTGAATTGTCATCTGGTTACCCGTTCACCCAGTTTTGGAGTTCCTTTGGAGTATTTCCCATTCTGCTTTGGTTTTTATTACCCTGAAGAATTTGGTGTCATTTGCAAAGCTAGCCTCAGTGCTGTTTATTATTTATTAACAAGTTACAAAGCACTCGTCCCAAGGCAGATCCTTCGAGATCCACCTTCTTATTTCTTTCCACTGTGAACATTGTCTATTTATTCCTGCTCTCTGCTGCCAGTTCCTTAACCAATTACCAATCCAGAAAAGATCCTGTTTTCTAATTCCATCAGTGCTACATACAGAAAGGAGCCTTTGTCAAAAATGTTCTGAATGTCCTGGTATGCAGGGCTGACTGGATCATCTCTCTATCCCCATACCTGTGGACACTCAAAACAAATGGCTCACTCATTAGTGTTTTGCATCTAAAAATTTGAATTAGTATCAGCAGCAGCAGTAGTAACAATCTACTGGCAACCTATTGGTTTCAAAGAGTGACTACATATTGGAAAGAACCCCACTGGGCAATTTTTGTAGGTAAAATAAATAAGGATATTAGAGCTGTGTTATGTTGATTCCATTATGTTATACTGTGCTGAAGATACTGATCAGAACAGCATTTTTCTACCTTTTTCATCTCATGGCACACTGAGGAGGTGCTACAATTTTCAACGCCCACCACTGTTGTTGTTTTTTACCATGGAGAAGGCGCATCATGTTGCCAGAAGGGGGGCTCAGATTCCCCAAAGGCCCTTCTAATAAATTACCCTCCCCCAAACTCCTGTGGCACACAGCACAGCACACTGGTTGAAAATTGCTGGACTAGAATAAGGAAACAGCATCTCCAAGGACCCTTATAGAAAGACAGGCGTCCCAACACTGGCATGCAAAGTCCCCTCCAGCGGCTAACTGCACATGATGCACAAAGGTGTGCATTAGAGTCCCAATGCCTATTTGGGTGAAAGGGAAAATATTACTAAACAGCAGAATTTGGAATGGAGAAACAGTATGTGTGGAGGGGAAATGAGCTTAACGCTTTGCTCACCCTCTTGTTCCCATTGCCAAATCACCACTGCAGCTGTTTTCCTTCTTGCAGGGATGAAAACACATGTTTGTCCTCATTTTCACCCCTCAGAGGGATTGTAGGATGACTGCGAATGAAGAAGTTGTATGCCAGAAGAGGGCTAAATGCCTGTGATGTAAGAAGAAACAACAACCTTTATTTACAGTCTTGATCAGTTTTCAATGTTTATTTTCGCAATTTGCTGGTGATGGGTTTGTCTGTTAATGGAGAATATGTTTTGCTCTAGCTGTAAAAATGGAAAGACTCCTGATACCCCAGAAAAGGTCCAAACCAATTCTTCTACAAGATTCATGAAGCGATACAGTTTGGGTTTCATCCTAACATCCCAGAACAGGAGACAGAGGCGTAGCTAAAGAAGTGCAGGGGGGTGAAATTGCACTGGGCAACAAGCTTTAGGGGGGGCAACAAGCTGAGCTTGACACTAGTGGCCAAAATTGTGAAAACTTTGGTATGTATGAATAATAAAAAGGTAAAGGTTTCCCCATGAATGAATGGTCTAGTTGTGACCGACTGTAGGGGGTGGTGCTCATCTCCGATTTTAAGCTGAAGAGCCGGCATTTGTCCGAGGACAGGTTTCTGTGGTCATGTGGCCAGCATGACTGTATGCTGAGGCGCCTGGAACGCTGTTACCTACCCACCGAAGTGGTACTTATTTATCTACTCGCTTTTTTTACATGCTTTTTTATAACTGCTAGGTTGGCAGGAGCTGGGACAAGCGACGGGAGCTCACTCCATCATGTGGTCTCGAACTGTCAACCTTCCGATTTGCAAGCTCAATGGCTCAGCAGTTTAACCCACAGCGCCACCACATCCCATGAATAATACCATCATGTTATATATCATTGGAAAGGCCAGGAACACATTGACCAGAGAGATCAAGGTAGCGAAAAGGAATTATTGTGGTAAATTGAAAAACCAAGTCTCAACCATTGATCCTGCCACTGTGTGGAGTAAATTAAGGAATATTACTGGCTATAGAAAATCTTCTCCCTCTGTGGAGGAGAGCCATCAATTGGCAGAGGACCTAAATATGTTTTATTGTAGGTTTGAGAAAAATCCATTATCAACTGCTACTCATTTGGGCCCTGATGCAGTAACAGTAAATGCTTCCTCTAGTATTACTTCTGTTCCCTGTGGCAGTCCTCCCAGGACGATCTGTGAAAAGGATGTGCAAGGCCTTCTCCAAAGACAAAAAGTTGGGAAAGCTCCGGGCCTGGATGGGGTGACTCCTTTTTGTTTGAAAGTTTGTGCTGTACAACTGGCCCCCATTCTAACCCAGATTTTTAATTTGACATTGGAGTTGTGTAGAGTTCCTTCTTGTTTTAAACATTCTATCATTATTCCGGTACCTAAGAAGGCTTCTATTAAGGAGCTGAATGATTATAGACCTGCTGCTTTGACATCTGTAGTGATGAAGATCTTTGAGTGGTTAGTGCTGGCCTACTTGAAAGACATGACTCACCCGTTACTGAATCCTTTGCAATTTGCCTATCGAGCAAACAGGTCAGTGGAGTCCTGTCAATATGGCACTGCATTATATCTTGCAATATCTGGATTCTTCAGGGACCTATGCACGGGTCCTTTTTGTGGACTTCAGCTTAGCGTTTAATGCCATTATTCCAGCTACTCTTTATTCTAAACTGATCCAGCTCTCTGTACCTGCTCATGTCTGCCAATGGATAACCAGCTTTTTGACAGACGGGAAGCAACGAGTGATGCTGGGGAAAATCATGTCCAATTCTCAAACAACTAGTACAGGAGCTCCTCAGGGATGTGTGCTCTCCCCGTGGCTCTTTTCTCTTTACACAAATGACTGTACCTCAGTGGATCCCTCTATTAAAATTCTGAAGTTTGCAGATGATACAACAATCATCGGTCTTATTCATGATGGTGATGAATCTGCATACAGACGGGAGGTTGAACAGCTTGCCCTGTGGTGTGGATGTAACAATCTGGAACTGAATACACTAAAAACAGTGGAGATGGTAATCGATTTTAGAAGGCACTCCGCTACTTTATCTCCGCTGACCATATGTGGTAGTATGGTATCAGTGGTGGAGTCCTTCAAATTTCTGGGTTCTATACATTCCCAAGACTTGAAATGGTCAGTTAACATCAGTTCCATTGTTAAGACAGCACAGCAGAGGATGTATTTTTTGCGCCAACTTAAGAAATTTAACCTGCCTCAAGAGCTGTTGATTCAGTTTTATAGAGGAATCATTGAATCTGTTCTTTCTAACTCTATAATAGTCTGGTCTGGTTCAGTGACTAAACAGGATAAGAATAGACTCCAAAGGACAGTCAAAACTGCAGAAAGAATATTAGGAGTCAGCTTGCCCTCTATGGATGATTTATATATTGCTCAGGTGACGAAAATAGCAGAGAGGATTGTTGCAGATCGCTCTCACCCTGCCCGTAATCTGTTTGAATTTCTTCCCTCTAGACGTTGTTATAGGACATGGTATATTAGAACAACCAGGCACAAGAACAGTTTTTCCCCCATGCTATTGGGCTACTGAATGGGGTCCCAATGCATAGGTTGAAGAACACTGGCCTATGTGGATCTGGGTTGTTCTACTTTGGCCTGAAAACTGTCTGTGAGCCGAGGTAGGCTGAGCAAGATGGAAAGACTCAAAGTCACCCAGTGAGGATGTGGATGGGCAGTGCAATCCTACCGTCTGTGCAGTGTCGGCGCAACAGGGTTGCGCCAACGCTGCACTCTTAGCGCTGATACAGGGGCGTTCAGCAGCCCCGCATCAGCCCTGCATCATTATGTTGATGTTTTGGTTTTGATTTGGATAAGTTTAGAGTTAGTGGGGGCTTGTTAATGTGTATTTATTAGTTTAAGGTATATGTGAGAGCTTTTGGGCCGAAGTAAAATTCCATGTATGGTGAAATTCCATGTATGGCCAATAAAATTCTATTCTATAATTGGAAAGGTAATTTAATGCAGAATGTAATGTAATGAAACAAACCAGAGTTTAGTATCTTTACTCTATTAAAAGCTATGGCAAAAAAAAAGAGAAAACAAAAATACAACTGTGATGTCACTTCCTGTTGTGATGTCACTTCTGGGGCAACACTTTGCCCTCTGCACTGGGCTACACTTTTATTAGCTACACCCCTGATAGGAGCTGAAGACATTGTTTTGCTGTCCAATAGCTGAGTAGACCACAGATGAAACATGCAGAAGCTGGTCATAAAATGTAGCCAAGTAGAAGGGTACCTTGAATTTCCTTTCCATGCATAGATATGACATACTTGGATCAAATGACTTTTTAATGCCTCACCTCAGGTAGGTTAGCATTATCACTGTGTACCTAGTCTTGTATCGCAGTCAGGTGAAAACTATGCCCTTTGTACCTGGGTGTGAAAACGAGGAATCTGAAAGTATGCACGCACCCTGGTAGTCATGGAAAGAATAAAAAGTCAATAATGTTTGGGTGTAGTAGGGAACCCGCCCACAGCTCTCTGACTCGTAGAAGAGATTAGAAGCATTGCATCCGCTTATAAAGGATGAATACAGTCTGCAGTGTGATCTGGCAAGAGGGAAGCTGCAGTGAGGACCTGCCGCTGTAGAGTCTGTGCGTTTGGTATTGTATGCCATTTTTGCTTGCTTAGCTATCCTGAGTTTGTGGCAAAGTGGGATGAGCTTCAATGTGTTGGTTGTTGTTTTTTGAAAACTTGTCAGGAGTAAAAGATGAAGAAATTTATGAATATGTTCTTGTCTACATGCACCAGCCAAAGAAGGCCGAAAACATTCCTCTTAAAGGACTGGAAACGGAAATTCATGTATGGGGCTGGTGGCAATGCTGACACTTCTGTTGTATACTGTTAGGGTTGCACCTGCTCAACCAGAGCCAATGAGAGGAATTTTATCAGGGGTACAAATTCCTTTGGACCCCTTCTCTTCTCCCTTCAAATGTAAATTTGGCTCCAGGGCCTCCCTTTGGTTCCTGGGCCTCCTTTTTGACCCTGGATCCAGGTATGATCTACCTCCCTGCAACTGCACCCCCTCCCTGCCCCCGAGGCCCTGTGTTCAACAGCTCTCAAATTAGGGCAAACCAGATAGAGACGGTTATGATTTTTTTAATTTAGCCCGTGTCTGTTGGGGTGTCACTCTAAATCTATCAACTCTATATAATTCTAAAGTTTAGAATTAGAATACGATTCTGAAGAATATAACTCTAGATTCTGGAGGAGCAGCGGTAACCAAACAGCCACCACTGCATCCTACTGGGCAGGTGCCGGAGGCTCCTGGGGGCAGGGGATGTTTGTCCCCTTCCCCTGAGTAAGGGTGCAGGGCAACCTTTGTACTGGCTATTTTGCCGGTGCAGTCAAGAGGGTCTCTGTGTTGGGCCATGTGGCCTGACATGGAGGATAGGATCCAGCTGTGAAAGTCGCTGCCAGTCCCACCCCCTGCTCTGCTCTCCCATCCAGTGATGTCATTCATGGGGAACGGACCAGAATGGGCGTTCCGGATCCTAACGGGCTCCGTGGCTGGTTCCGGGTTCCCGACAAGTGCCAGTCAAAAGTGAGTTCCTGTTCCTAAATCATTTGAATGACACCACTGCTCCCATCCCACCCAGAATTTGCACAGTGCCAGTGGCCCCTGCACCTACTGGCAGTCAATGTTGTGCTGCCGCTGCCTGGGCAGTGGGGAGAGGCGTTGGGCTGGTATTGGCCCAGCACTGGTGGTAGTGGCTTACCACCAGCGCTGAAAGTGCCTTATGGCACTTTTACTACACCAGCACCAGCAATCCTGCAGTCACTGAGGCCCATTAGATTGGGCCCTTATTCAGTTGATTTATACAGTCGGTTCAGATAGCTCATTTGTTGATGAATGGACACAGAGCTTCTAAAGGGGCAATTAAATTGGGTCCATACAGACGATACTGCCAGATTCACTTTTTTTCTAATGTTGTTGCTTCAGGCTGTTTCACATGTTATGCTTGGCTGCTTATGTTCCTTTCCGCCCTCTATGAGCAGCCCAGCAGTTATGTGAACAGAGCCATACGCAAGCCAGAAAGTCCTGGGAGTTCAGCTGCAGCAGCTTTGATGTCAAATAAGTTCTGAGATGTTTATCTACAGGATAATGGATATTGCTGTAGCTGAACTATTCTGAATGCCAATCTCTTACTGGCAAGTTGTTTTTGGTTTTTGAGTCACAAAGAAATCTTCTGTGTGCTAAAGGAAGCAAAAAAATCCCTAGATATTGTGAGAGATCACAGTGTTGGTTTACCTGGTGGTGCCAGGTTAGTGTTGGTGCATAGACCTCTCTTTTCCCACGGATGGACAAAATGGAGGAAGTCCGTTGAAGGAGACAATCCAGTTGCATTATCTAGATTATTAGATTGCTTCATCACAGCCTATGCTGGGCTGGTTGTAGTCCGCAGTTTGGGATCTCATCAAGATCCTGGGAATCACAGGTTGTGACTGGTGTTACTTAAGCTGATGCTTCATTTGCTTCCACTATGTTCTGCTTGTGTATTTGTAAATAAGCTGGTGTCATAGTGGCTGGGCTACCAAGCCAAAAGTTCTTCATTCTACTTGTTCCATGAACTCATTTGGAGGACTTAGATAAGCTACTTGCTTCTGTGTGCTCTCCCCTGACTGCACTGTGGGGCTAACGATGCTGACCTACCTTACAGGATTGGTGTAAGAGTTACAGGGCACAATCTTAACCTGGTGTTAGGCTGGCACAGTTAGGCCAGCAAAGTTTGGCTGGCATTTGGACCACTCTTGGAGTCAGGGAGGGTGGCGAATGTCCTTGTGCTGGCCTCTCTGACTCTGAGAGCAGACCAAACATACTTTAAGGTGGCCCTTGTGCTGGCCTAATTGTGCCGGCTTAACTCCAGGTTAGGATTCCATCCACAAGCTTATGCATGCAATTGAGAAGTAAAACAATATAAAGTGCTAATAATTATTAAATAAAACAAACATTTCAAAGATATCCTCAGACTCCAGAGCTCTCCTCTGGCTTTGAGAAATGGACACTGTGGCCTGGGAGTGAAGCAGACATAAGATGTTGCACTGGTGCCTTTAAGAGATGCATAGACAGGGAATTCTGCTTGTTGGGGCCTGAACTGCCACCACCATTGTGATCTGCAGTTCTAAGAGGGCAAAGATATGAACTCTGAGTATTGATAACCATCAATTCTTTGGCCACAGGCGTCTAGATCTAAAGCAAAATGAATGGAACAATGAGGGATAGTCGAAGTAAGACATGGCATGGAGCAACCAGACATACACTACCTACTCTCACACATTTGCTTCCTGCTCTCCTAAATTTTCTTCTATTTTAGCAGTGTCCTAACTTTTAATTCCACATGGGCAAGTTATTCTTTAATTTGACCTGGTTAAAGATTTAATGTCATGTATTCAATTTATGCTAGTTATAAAACATGTATGAAACACATGCCTTCAACCCTGAAAATGAAGAGCCAATTACAAGAGTGTGAAAAGGCATTGTAATGCTTGATTTAGTATTGCTGCTATGTGCAGGAGGTTGGGAGCCTATAAATAAAGCTGTTGACAGCAAAGCTGGTTGCCAACTTTTTTTCTGGCAGGACTCTTGTGCTTTTTACATTGGTGCAAGAGGAAGGAATTCAGCAGCAAAAGCCTTATTTGTCACTGCATCTCATACTGGAGGAAAATACTTTCACTTAGAGCAGCTATTAAAGGCGCAGAAGGCTTATCAGGAAAAAAAGTTGGCAATTCTAGGCCAGTAGAGAGAGATCTGTATCTCTAATTGGGTAGCTGGTGGGACATGACACTAACTATGTGATGTTACTATATTGCAGGTTGAGACCTTTTTCTGACATGTGGAACCCTAACTCAGGTAAACTTTGACTTGTCAACTGTTGAGCAGAGACTTTGGTTTCAGTAGATCCACCAGAGTGCCAGGTGTTCAGATTATCAAGGCCATTGCAAAATAAACCTTCAAAAAATTGGCTGCATTTCAATTTTATGTATGCAATAGCAGCCTTTACAAGAACAGCACTTGCAATGCTTCCCTTTAAATAATTAATTATTCTTCACAGAGAATAAACATACCATGCATTTTCAGTATAAAAGAGACATTGTGTGACATGTGGCACATAGGAGTAGCTTTTGAGAGAGTCTGTGTATCCTTTGTTGTCAACCTTCAACAAGTGGTGTCAAGTTCAACACCTTCTACAGAGAGATTTGCCTTTGAAATTGACCTCCCAGGCAAGGCTGTGGTCACTATGAATTTGGAAACTAAAGCAGGGTACGTCATTTGTTGGCAGGTACAGGGGTGGTACATGCTCTCAGGTCTGCTGAGTTTGTGCTTTGTGCTGCCCCTTCAAAACCCAAACAAACTCCTAACTGTATTGAGTTCTTTGTTCACAGTTATCAAACTCAGAAGTGCAGGACTTCTGGTTTTATTTACAGCAGTGGTTTTCAAATTCTCAGGGAGAGTTTGCACTGCTGTAAGTGTGGGTGGGTACTGGAAGTGGGTTGCAATCACTTTTTTCTTCATTCCAATGTTTGGGAGCCCTGCAGAGCCCCCCAGTGCTGAGAAAGGTAAGACAATCACAGCTGTGACCACATTGCTGCCTTAAAGGGAAAGGAGCAGAGGCTTTCAGGCTGGGGGGGAGGGGTCGCAGTGCCCCGGTTTGAAAACCTTCACATAGACAGCATAAACATTCGTACTGTCCTTCCAAATAAAACAAGAAGTTGCACTTCTGGGTTTGATGACAGCTATCAAGGACTCTGGTAAGGAATGATCTATTTCTTGATTGAGCAAGCAAGAAACAGATCATTGTAGCTCCCATTGGTGGTATGTAGTGGTACATGATGGCAGCAGTGGCAGACTCGGGGTATGTGGCACTCTAAATTGGTCCCCGCCCCTTGTTGGTGCAATCTCCCACTGCTGCAACCTGCATCAGCTGGCTCTTGGGTGGGCCAGCTCTGGACAAGTACATATGAAGAGAAGAACAAAATGAAGAGAGGAACATTCTCTTGATTCAGATGGTCATAATTTTCTTTTTCCAATACAAGAATTGACTTTTGCAGTTACCCAGAATTGAGCATAACTATCTGTACAGTCTAATGAGTGATTCACCCTTCAGATAAGGTAGAATTAACACATTCTGGGCATGGCAATTAAAAAGTAAACAGCAAATGAGGCAGTGACTGGCTATATACCCTGGAGGGTTCCTATGACAAGAGTTTCTCTCTTCCTGGTTCCTGTGTATAGTATTTTGGTTATTTGGAACTGGGTAGTCGGTCTGATTCTATGCCTTCATTTTGTGATGCAGGAGTGCCTGGTGGGATGCCACCACAGCAGCCTTACCCACAGCAGCCTTACGGCCCTCCTGGATCATGCCCTGCACCATACCCTGGACCAGGCATGCAGCCACCATGCCCAAACCCAGGCTACCCTGGCCCACATCCCCCACCCTCTGGCTATCCTGGGTCTGGTCATCATGGCCATCATGGTCCACACCACTCTGGCCATCATCCTCCACCTGGTCCACCTGGAATGCCCCCTGCAGGACCCGGATGCTATCCACCACCACCTGGTTGCCACCCTCCAGGACATCACAAAAAGCACAAGCATCATAAGCATGGCCACAAACATGGACATGGCCATCATGGCAAAAAGGTATGGATGGATAATTGGGTATAGTCGATTACAGCTTGCTTGATACCCTGGCCTGTGGGCCGGATCCAGTGCACATCCGGATCCATCCCCTGGGTTGGAGCTTACCATTTCACTGGGGAGCAGTGGCTAAGGCATCTGCTACCCAGGGCAAAGAAGATTTTGTACCCCCTCCCCCACTATGAAATAGCATTTAAATAAATAAAAGTTTTCTGGTTAATTGGCCATAACTATTGATAGAATACAGGTATTCCAGCATGGTTCATTTCATTGCATTCAGCATTAAATTACCTTTCCAATGATATATAATTTTATTATTCAAACATACAAAGGTTTTCACAATTTTGGCCACTAGCGTCAAGTGCAACTTGTTGCCCCCTCAAGCCTATTGCCCAGTGCAATTGCTACCCCCTGCACATAGCTACAGTTAGCTATGCCACTGCTGGGGAGCCTCTATTTCACACTATCTCACCCAAACTACGCTCTGGCTGGCCGCTTCTGGGTTCCTATCACCGCAGCAGACTTTGTGCTCGGATTTCCAGGCAACACAGCCAGCCGGAGTGCAGTCTGGGGGAGGTTCCATTTGTGCCAGGTAAGCCATTCCTGACATGCAGCGATCTCCAGTTTGGAGATCATTGAGCTATAGATTGACTCTATAGCTCCAGTGTTCTAAGATCCAGCCCTCCCTTTACATCTAACTTTTCCAATTCAGGGAGTGGAAGGAAGATTAGAGGAGGCAAATAGATGGATAGAGATGGATGCCCCTCCCACCGATCTGTTGCAGAGTTCTGACAAACCAAGCTGAAGAAGAAGCAGCGGACTTAGGTTCGCAGCATTGGCCTGGGAGGGGCTTGGAGGAACTCAGAGAAGATGTTGCTCTTTTAGTTATGTGCTGCTAATCAAGCATGTAACATTTCAAGGTTGTCCGGGGAAAATGGATAACAGAAACCATCATTCTACACAGTGTCTCACTCATTGCTTAAATTTTCACTAGGGAAAAAATAGCAACAGAACCCAGACCAAAGTCATAAAATCTAGGAATGAAAATACAAAATGTGAACTGTAAAGAAAAAAACTGCAATATATACACCACAGTAGCAGGCAATATGAGCAGGCTTTAATAGAGTGCAATCATTTCCCTTTCAGCACGGCAGCAGTTCCAGTAGCAGCTCTGATTCAGACTGAAGACGGCATTTCCTGCTAGCAAGACCACAGCAGATAAGAGCAAACCTCCACGCTACAATTTAGAACTGTATTCTGAAATTCATCCATCTCTTTCTTCATAGCACACTGCATGTTGTCTGCTTCTCATTCACATGTACGATCAGCCATGTAACCCTTTTGTTCCATTTGAAACAGTTTCAGGAAGAAATCTGGGCGATGGGGGGGGGGATGAAATCACCTTCTGTCTAATTTCCTACCATCTGATCCTTGAAATAAAAATACTCACGAGGATTCTACATTGGTAAAAGACTGTAGTGTGGCATTTTGGATGTATGCATGAGAAAATCTTGAACATCATGGAAGTATAACTGATTTGTACAATTATACATACAGAATAACTATTTTCATCAGCTGCATGTTTGCCCACTGATTCCATTTTGCTTTGTTGAACCTAGGCTATGAACTAAGATATGCTATGCCCAGTTCTTAGCCCCAAATATCTTTCTGAAAACATGGTCTAAAGCAAAATTATAAGAGACTCTAAAGATAGTGTGAAAAAGTATTTATTTATCAAGAGTGCAATTTTGGCTCAAGTACATACCGTATATTATTCCGGAAACAGCAATCCCAAGAACAAATTGAGGTTGCTATTTCCTTGCTCATTATTCATAATGGCTTTGCATAATTCCTGACTTGATGATTCACACTGTATCTTAGAGGAAGATTGCTTTGCGATTAATAAGAAAGGAAGGCTGGAGGCAGCAGACCAAAGAAGGAGACGTACTTTCCAGAGGGAGGGAGGATACATTAGACAGGCGCTGCAGTGTAAGATAGGAAAACCTAGGAAGGAAATACCTGTAGCACAGTTCAAATGCCAATCCAGGCTAACAGTGCCACCCATTGAACAAAAACAAGACTCTAAGGTAAGACAACCCTTTTTTAAAACAAAAATTTAGGTAGTTCCACACAGTGCTAAAACCAGGCAGCACTGTGGCAAGGGGAAGCCAAAAGCCAAGCCAATCCTGCCATCCAGTGGCTGCCCTCTGTCTTGGAAGTGGAACAGTGGCATCCTTGGGCTGCAGCTTTTCAGCACTAGGACAATGTTCTTTCTCTGCAGGGGCGAACCGGCTATAATCAAACTGTGAAGTGCATTTAATCCATACACCACAATGTTTCAGAAACCACCTGAACCCTTGAGGTACTATACAAAAAGCTATGAAGGCAGGTGAGGCACTTATTAACAGAAGGGGTCAAAGCCCATGGTGCAGTGCTGGCTGCAAGATTCCCTATTACTGGGCTGGATAAGGCCACACTAGTTAAATCTGGCCCATTGCATGAAAGAGAGCAAGAACTGCCTAGCCTTTCTGGTATGCCATCCCCAAATGTACTCCAGGAATGGAACAATTGAATGCTGCCTATAGGCATATAATCCAACATGTGAAGGCTAAGAGAGCATGGTGGATTGCCTCATTTAATTCAACCAATTGCAGCCTATTGTGCATTGAGTTCTATATGGATGAGTGACATTACATTATTCTAGCCCAGAGAATAATGTGGGGTTGGCAGGTGGCTGGGAAGTACAGGAACACTCTTATTCTCCTTCATGTGATGGGCTGGATTAGGAGAGAGATATTGCCCAGTCTGGTCCTATGAGAAAGTTGAGGTTCAACAGAGTGGCTTAGAAAACATTGACATTCCTTGGGAAGGAAGGGTCAGGACCAAGATCAGGACGAACATTAAATAATTCTTACCTGCCAGTAAAGGAACCTGATTCCAGAAAATTGACGATTGGGCAGTGAGGAGGAACTTTGTGGAACTGGGGATGATGATTCTTTGGGCTGAATATGAATGCTTTGTTGTATGTCTAGCACTTAGAGGATTACAGTACAACTGTTTTAACAAATTTAAGCTATGTGGTTCTGAATCACCCTTTCATTTTTATTTTAATTAGCACCATAAACATGAGTTTCAACATGAAATTTAAAATGAACTACAAATTTTGGCTATAAAAATAAATCCTTTGCTGTTTTCTGCCAGCTGCCCTTAGACAGCTTTATATTTGCTAAATTAATATCTGTGGTGTGTGCTGGGAAACTGCACTTCCCTACAACTAACAAATCCATCTAATGAATCTGTCAAAGAACCCAGGCTCGGAGAGGGTGGCATAGTCCTTCTCCCGGAAAATGGCTGCCTGGTCTCCTAGACTAATATTCAACAGGACACCCATGTCCACATCACTGCCTAAGGCCACCACGGTGGGCATGACATTCTGCTTCTTCATAGAGTTGACAGCCTCACCCAGATTTTTGTCCCCCGTGATGCCATCTGTGATGAAGACAAATGAGAGCTCAGCATTCTGCCGGGCTACTCTCTGCCCATTTCCTGGGCTGCTGACCAGGTTGTTGATGGCATGGATGATGGCTGATCCAATATTGGAAGAAGAGTCCAAGTATTTGATCTGAGCTAAGGCATCCGAGATGGTTGTGAGATTGTATGTCAATGGGAAGACCACGTTATGTTCTCTCTCACTTCCATACTGAAGAAGGGCAATGCGTGCATTCATGCTATCAGTGTCACTCTTTGCTAGTGTAAGGCGTCGGGCCACATCTTCTATAAAAATGCGGGCCTTGTCAAAGTTCAGCCTGCCAATTCTTTCAGAGCCATCCAGGAGGAACACAAGGTCAACTGGGCGCTGGGTGCACTGGGCAACAGCAAGCTCTACAACAAAAAAAGAAAACAGATAGTCAAGGCTCTCTAGAGGATGAGACAGATTTTTTCCCCCCTGAGATCGTAAGGTTTGGGAACTTCTTGAGTGTTCTGGTTTTAGAGGATGTGTGCTCCGTTCCACCACAAGAAATGTATTTCCCATATCCCACATACTCCTGCTTTTCCGTCCTCATTCATAAAAAACATTGCCCCTGAATATTTTTTCTTAACAAGTCAACAAGAAGCAGCCATGAAAGAAATGATGAAGAACGGGCGATTTGCTTATCTCAGCCCTGCTGACCTTCCATTTGGAAATGTGCATGATGTGAAGAAGAACTCTTGAACACCACTAGCAACTCCCTGCCCTATAAGCAGACAGAACCTGGGTATAGAACCTTGTTTCTGAGCACAAATCACCTCTTATTAGATTCAGGCAAAGCTGACGAACTGTGCTCTCAAAATGTAATGGCACGATCAAAGCAATGCACAGAAAACAATTTGATTTAGCAGTGAGTCAAATACTTTGGTCCATGCCTTTCCTGAATATTTACCCTTGGCTGACACATTCTTTTCAGTTTTACAATTTACACAGAAAGCTGTCATATACCAGGTCAGACTGTATTAGTCCTTGTTGCTCAATACTGTTGCTCTGAGATGAATACTGAAATGGCTGTTGCTCTCTTGCGTTTCCAATGGAAGTCTTTACCACCCCTATCTTGAGATACCCGTGACTGAATCTTGCATGCAGATCATGTGCTCTACTACTCGGCTAAAGCGCATTGTTACAGGTTCAGGGATGGACCCCTGAAAATAGTTCCTCAAGTAGCAGATTGGTGTTGGAGCATCCACTTCTTGCTAACACTATTCCTCCCCTCCTCACCCCTCCCTGGATTAGAAAAAGGGATGGGGACAGAGAGGAAGAGGAAACATGGTAGGGAGGAGAGTGCTGAGCTAGAACTTTGGAGAGTGGAAAGTGGCACAGCATCAGGGAGATGGCATTTGGCATGCAACACTAGGCAGCATACACACACAAAAAACACTTCCTGAAAAAGGGGAAGCGGAAGTTTTTCACTTCCTAGCTTTCTGGGTGAAACTGTGCCAATTGTTTCACTGGTCAGACTTCTGTTTCCACATTTTCCCTTCCCCTTCAT
Source organism: Lerista edwardsae (assembly GCA_029204185.1). Lineage (NCBI taxonomy): Eukaryota > Metazoa > Chordata > Lepidosauria > Squamata > Scincidae > Lerista > Lerista edwardsae. The sequence goes on along the minus strand of JAJKFI010000015.1, from coordinate 21,929,789 downwards.
ATTAACCATCTTGATTCATTGCCTCCTCTCTTCTACAATATACGACTGTGGTTTGTGGGTCCAACCAGAAGTCCATAGAAACGGAAGGAACTGGAGACACTGAAAGAGCAACTACCTTTCTCACCCCCAGCCCCAATTTCCAGGATTGCCTAGATAATAATCAGCCAGAACCATAATTTATCACAAAGTATTGAGAGACAGAGTCAAGGGAAGTGGAGAGAAACTTTCTGTGTTACCATGCTTCTGATTTATGAAGCGTACGTTTGTCCTCAGGCTATTGTTTTCATTATTCTAAGTTAGGGATTCCCAAACTGTGCATCACAACTCTTTAGGGCACCGCAGCACACGCACAGGGGCACCCTGCGAGGTCCCAAGTGGCCCCTTCTCCCTGTTCCCCAGACACTGTCGTCATGGATCTCACAAGATTTGGGAGCCACCATCTTGGATCTCACAATATTTATTAATGTTAATGCTGATAGATTATTTCAGGAGGAGGAATGAGGAAGAACACCAGCACAGACGAGACACATTTAGCTCTTCACATTAAAATTTTAATTGCAATACTGTTTTCATGTGCTTTATACATGGCACGATCTGGCATGCGTTGTCAGCCCCGTCTTTTATATGCCTGCAGCATTCTATATATAGCATATATGATCTACTACAGACCTGCCCAAAGCATCGCTGATTGTATTTTGCTGGCCAGCTCAGGAGGGTGTGACTTTAACAATTTTTTCCATTATGGCGGAATGCTTTACCTCAGCTAGGAGGGACAGCAGAAGTTACACAAAAGTAGAATTGGATTCAAAATCAGTCTAGCTCAGTGATGGCGAACCTTTTGGGCACAGTGTGTCAAAACTTAGAAAAATGCTTAACTTGACTCTGCTGGTGTGTCAACCTCCTGCCCAAACAAAAGAGAAATCATTCCTTATATTCATTTGTTTAAACAAAAAATACAGTGTAATCATGTGTGGTGCGATGTATTATATAAAGAAACATCAAATAATTACAAAAATGAAAGGTAAGTGGAACAAACTAAGTTTTTGTCAGGTATTGGTGAACACACCAAACATGGTGTGTCAGATTTGACATGAGTGTCATAGGTTCGCCATCACTAGCCTAGCTGATAGATCATTTTTTGACAACCAGTACTGAATTTTTCAATCACCAAGTGGTGAGAATCAAATGAACCTGGGTTTCTGAAGGGGTCCAGCAAACAATATAGTCTGTAACCTCTACTCATTATACAATCCAATGTGTGGTGACCAAGGAATCCATCACTCACACTGGACCCTTCAGATAGCCTAGTTACATTAATTTTCCATTACTTGGTAACTGCAATATTCAGTATTTGTTGGGGAAAAGACTTTGAATCCAGGCTGGATCTTTTTGCCTTGCTCTTAAAAACGATAAGAAGTTTTCCTGCTACAGGTAAGGGGTTGGACTAGGTGATCGTGTTGGTCCCTTCCAACTCTATGATTCCATGATGATGAAACACAAATATTGATGTGGGTAACTGTTAAGAACCTAGGTTTTAAATTTTAGAAGCTGGTGTAATATTTTAGGGAAAGCTATATATCTGTAGTTTCCCCCCAAAATATTACAAATTCAGTTTTTCTTCTGAGGAACTAAATCAACAATCCCATCCTAAAGACTTTTCTACAGTGATGTAAAAAATTAGGTTGGGCACTGTTGCAGGCAATAGTGCAAACACATTACTTCGGCGTTAGATGGCTATCTTACTGGCCTTCTAGGTCTTACTAAACTGGCATGCATGTGTGGGCCACGAGTCTTATCAGATATTTAGCCCACAGAAAAAGGGGCCAGGGCATGTCATCTCTGGATCTCAAGGTGAAGAACTTCCATAAAGAACTGAACACCCACAAACCTTAATCTTTGTTTTGCATTCTTATTACAGTAACAGAATATTTAATTGTGCAGTCACTGGGTTATTAGCTTCAATAAGCTATTTTGTCCCCTGTGATGTTAACAGAGCAATGAGAATGTGCAAAATGGGAAACTCCAAATATAGCACAAACAGAGTGACAAAAAAGACAGAGCACATAGAACACAAATAGGAGCAAGGACAGACTACTCCCTCCTGTTTCCTCTGTACCAGTTTTGCGTCGCTGACACACAGCAGGAGGCTTTTTAGGGTGAAGAGAGACCTATACTGTGGACTTTGAGACACTGAAGTGGTTTGAATATATCTGAAAAAAATTATCCAGAACACTACGAATGTGCATTAAAAGCACTCCCACCACATGTTACTGAATGTCAGTTTTCACCTTTAGAATCCAAAGAGTAAAAATACATAAGGGACAATTATGTAGGTAAGTCCTTGCAGTTAAACAGGAAGACAGAGACAGACATCACTTTACAGACAATCAATAGACACTTATACGAGACATTGCCATGTTGCCAGCGTCTGTCATTACATCCTAGAAAAGCTGTTGAAACAGGATAGAATCAGACAACCACAGGAGCCTGAAACATAGAAACTTTCCATGTGGCAACTCTAACTATGTGCAGAAGCAACCGTCTAGAGGTTTGTGGCAGGCTGAGCATTCCTACACTCCAGCAAATCTCTTCTCTGAATTTTGAATTGAAAAACAAAAGTGTTTGTGGGTAGGCATGGATGCAGCTAGCATTTATTGGTTTCCTGCATGGTCAAAGCCACCTCCAAGTGATCAGAGTCACTATGTGGTTATCACCATATTCTGTCCTTTGTGATATCCCAACTCTCTCAGACATTCCTTCCTCTCATGTTACGTTGGTTAGAGAATATGTGAGCTCTTATTTCTAGGAGGGAAGTTCAGGCACCTCTGTTGCTATTATTCTACCATTTTGTCTTTTGCATCCTTTGCATCCTTGTTTCAAGAAACAAGCTAAATTTATCTTATTGCAAGAGTCAGGGTACTGGTCTAATAGCACTTGAGACAGACTTTACAGAATGTGGCTATTCTAGAAGCTTCTGTTATCTTCTCCCACTACTGAGAGTTCCAAAAGATTACTACAAGGAATGTGGCTCCTCTTGTTAATTTTACACATCATAGGCAGAACTAAGGGCGCCATCGGGGCACTCCATGTCAAATCATCACACTTAATAATATTTTTCTACCTCATGTTCTAGATTTTGATGAAATGTCATACTGAAAGATCTTATATAATTGAAGAAATGCATATTTTAATTTTTTTTAAGTCATGGAGAAAACGTTTAAGTCTAAATTTTCAAAATTTTATCAAAAAATGGCATGCTAGTAATACTTTAACTAGTTGTACCTCGGACTTGTGTTTAACTATACCCCCAACATTTTTTGAGATGATGATGGGATCATAAGATTTGAGAAATACCACATACATATGATAAGATAAGATCAACAGAAAGTTGAACTTAATTTTTTAAATCTACAACATAATTCTTACAGAGAATTTATGAACATTGTTTCCTTATGTATTACTTTTCTCAGTCTGTTCTGTGGTGACCCATTTTAGGTGCTGTATAGTTAGAAACAAGTATGAACTAATTTTGTAATTGTTTTCAAAATTTTAAAAATGCCTGTTATTTATTTTAAAGTTTTTAAATTTAAAAACTAAATCCATTGTGTTGCATATCACATGAAAGCCCATGAAAAGAGCTTTAAAATGAAACCACTCCCAACTCTTTAACTTAACCGATGTCCAACTAGTTAAAATATCACTAGCGTGTCATTTTTTGATAAAATTTTGAAAATTTACTTAGCCATAAAATTTAACATAATAAACATAGGCTACTAAACATTTATAGTTTTGCATTACTCCATAGGACAAATAAGTACATCAAATTTCATAAAAATCTAAGGAGGTTAGTCAGAAATGGTGTGATGATTTGAAATGGAATGACCCAATCCTAAACTGGAGTTAGGCCAGCACAATTAGGCCAACAAAGTTTGGCAGGCACAAGGGATATTGTAAAGTGTGTTTGCACCACTCTCAGAGTCAGAAAGGCCAGCACACATGTGCCGTCCTCCCCTACTCCAAGAGTGGTCCAAACGCACTTTACAGTGTCCCTTGTGGCAGCCAAATTTTGCTGGCCTAACTATGCTAGCCTAACTCCAGTTTAGGATTGCACCCTTAGTCCTATTAATTTTACTGCGACATCAGCACCCTCTCAGCAAAGGCCTATTACAGTCTCTGGATCTCCCACAATCTCACTGTGCACCATTTTAAAAGTGTCAATGAACAAGTCCATCCACTCCTGCCGCTCATGTCCAGTGGCAAACTTGGCTTTTTCGGCGGTATAGGCCAATGTGGCCACCAGCTGCGTGTACATGCTGGGGTCCCGGATCTCCCTCGTGGAGTTCAGGAACTGGGCGATCATGGGTTTGGTGCTGGGAAAAGTTATCTTGATTCCCTCGTCCTTTGGGTGGAAAATAACTGGGTTTCCGATCCCAGGGTTCCTCCCATCTGAAATCGAGTGTCAAAAGAATATTTTCAGAGCTTTCTAGCATGGCAAGGATCTCTGATTTCTACTCACTTTGATTTCGTATATAAAGCAGGCATGGGGTTGGTGGATTGCAATTTAAGAAATGGTGCCCCACTGGCAGGGCCTCTGAGCAGGTGGTCCATTGTACCTGAATCTGGGGTCAAAAAGGGGGCCTGAGACCCAACAGGAGCAAAAAAAAAGGGGCCCCAGGAACCAAATTCACATTTGAAGGGGGAACGGAGGGGGCTCAAAAGAAACTTTGTATTCCGTAATAAAATTTATCTCAGTGGCTCTGTCCCCTGGATGGTATAAGGGCAGAACCTGTTGGGTGCCACCTAGCATTTGAGGGCTTTTCAGATAGCAGAACTGGTTACCTGACAGAAAATGGTTGTTTAGCCCGGTTCCCACTGATTTGGTTAACTTGTGTTTAAGTTATACCAATTTAAACTGGAGGTCGGGGCTCAGAGGATGGATTGCTTTTCCTATCCCCCCCCACCAAAAAAAAATCCTAAAACTTTTAAAACAAATCTGCCCAGTTTCTCAGGAAGATGGGTTTTTCCCCCTTGGATGCCAGTCTTCTATGTGCGGGAAATGGCAAGGACATGGAACAGTATTCGATCTTGTGAGCACCCCCTCCCCTTGCCTGAAGTAGTAGAGTCCGTGCAGGGTTGCGCCTCTGGGAGAACTAGGCCCTAGGTTATGGGACAGGGACAGCCGGAGTTCCTGGCATAATGTAAAGCAGCGGGTTTGTGACCTAAGTACCAAAGGCCGTTTGGCCCTCCTCTGAAACAATACAAAACACCACAACACAACATAAATGCTTTATGGGTGTTCCCAAACAAGGAATTCAACACTGACAAGCTGAATACAAGAAGAAAGTAACCAGAAAGCGGGGGGGGGGAAGGAGCTCTGGTACAACATATTGTCTATTTAAGTGCTTCCCAAACCTGTACAAGGGAGTTGGGAGTACTGTTAGTGTTTGCAGGGGAGGGGGGAAAGCAGCAGTACGACCCCCAGGATCATGCTGCTGCTGGGGATAGGATTTTTTTCTACTCACCAGTCTCCAGGTTTTCATCATAAAACCGGAAATGCCCGTGGCTCAGGCATGTTTTGCCTGTGGGGGGCTCCCCAGAGCCCTTGAACCCCCTAGGACTCTGTCAGTGGAGGATCTTGGGGATCATGTTGCTGCCTTCCCACCCCTTAAAGGGGCAAAGGCCAGAGCTTCCCAGGCTGATGGATTGCAACCCCACCAATTTGGGGACCACTGGTCTATTTCATGAAGCCATACTTGGCATCACAGGGCACTATATACAAGGACCCAATCACAAAATCCCACATATTTATGAATTTAGCATGCCATTTCCTAAAGTGTGTTTTCTTATCACACTCTACTCCCTAGAATAAGAGGAAACGAAAGGATAGTCATGTTCCTGGGGCCCTCTTAGAAAGCTGATGCTAACGAGAAATAGGTTTAATTTTATCACTGTGAATTAAGCACCTAATATTGTCAAAGAAATAGTTGTCACACCATGATGACCACGACCTCTGCAACAAGCTTTTCCCACCTAATTCCTTAAGCAAAAAACTGAGCAACTCAAACTATACTATATCACTCAGTAGAAGAAAAGGCCACATCATATCAAATCACTCTTTGATAAATGATTGTAAGACTGAATAGCAGGGAGGAACAGAGAGCAGAGAATATAAAATTCTTTGTAACCGCCCCTGAAGATGCTTTCCACAGGTGAAAAGTGAAAAGTTGGGACTAAATCCCACAGAGTGTTTAATTTGTGGCTTGAAAACTTGAGCAATATTTAGAATTATGTTTTGCTGTCATATCTCTTCATTATATGCTATCATCATGTTCAGCTTTCTTTCATGTCCATTCCAACAATGTATTTAGTTTATAAAAACATGCAAAGGCACTGACAAATAGTAGACACTGTTGAAACTGTGAAACTTTGGTCAGTAGAAACTGACCAAACCCCCCAAAAGAACTCACTGGGCTGAAAATAAATATAAATGATGATGTTTGGACAATACACCCCTCCCCACTATTGTACTGATTTTGCTAGGTAAACCACTTGGGGAACTACAAGCATGACCCAATATCTGCTGGGGTTCCGTTCCAGGCTCCTCTGTGGATACTGGGGATGCCTTTTTAAAGGTAGGGGAACATCAGCAGTTTTGCTACAACAAGGTAAAAAAAAAAGAAACATGTTTAATGTTCCCCTATCTTTTTAATAGGCATCCAGTATCAATCAATCACTAGTATTTATATACCGCTTTTCAACACAAAGTTCACAAAGCGGTTTACAAGTAAATAATAACATTAAATTTAAATGGTTCCCTGTCCCTAAAGGGCTCACAATCTAAAAACAATGGAGAACACCACCAGCAGCAGCCATGAGAAAGACACTGCTGGGGTGAAGAGGGACAATTGCTCTCCCCCTGCTAAATTTAAGAGGACACCACTTGAAAAAGTGCCTCTTGCCCAGTTAGCAGGGGTTCCATGGTATCTGTGGATAACTGAAACGGTGGATACTGAATCAGTGGATACCGGGGCACACCTGTACTTATACTAAATAATATACAGTACTGTAATATTTTGATGAATATATTTCAAAAAGCTTCTTGAGCCCAAGCCTTGCCACACTTCAGCAATGATAACCATATACACCCACCTCAGGAATAGGTTGCCATTTTGCTTTGAACAACAACAATATTAAGAGCACGATCCTATCTTTTCCACATACCCCCAGATACAGCCATGCCAAAATGACACATGCTGTATCCAGTGGGAGGGGGGAGGCAGACTGGGAAGGGGGTGACTCACCGTGGGTCTCTTTGGGTCTCTTCCTGGCCCAATTCCAAGGAGAAGAGGTGGGGATAGGATCTGGGGTGTGCTATTGATAGATCAACCCTATCCTGCTGCCTCCTTGCCACTTTTCTCCTGCTCCTCCTCTCTTCCTGCCCAGTTTTTCCCCCCTCCCTGCCCCTCTTCACCCTTTCCTTGCTGCCTTCCTGGTTCTGGCCTTTTAAAATTGATAGAAATAAATGATAAAACTTTAGGGGTTGACTTGATCCATGTCATCTATTCTGTACATCAGTTATAAAAAGGTGGAGCTTTTCCTGCTCTTCATTAACACAGCATGAGCCCAGACCAGCTTCTCATTAGCCTATGGACATGTTGAGCATTCCAGATTTGGGACTGTGCTATATGGGCTTCAGATCAAATCCACAAATAGCATTTCCACCTTCTTTAAACCAAAGACTACTTTGACTACTGCTTTGGATCAACAAAGAGTCTTGTGGCACCTTAAAGACTAAGGGTCCAATCCTATCCAACTTTCCAGCATATTCTCCCCCCTTTAAGACTGTGAGCCTTTTTGGGACAGGGAGCCATTTAACTTTATTATTATTATTATTATTATTATTATTATTATTATTATTATTATTATTATTAATAATAATAATAATAATAATAATAACCACCTGTAAACTGCTTTCTGAACTTTTTGTTGAAAAGTGGCATATAAATACTGATTGATTGAGGAGGTCTTTGTGAACCCTCCCCCCCTTTGCAGGATGCAACACTCGCCCCATTGGCATGGTTACATCAGCACTAGAAAGTTGCACAGGACTTGCCTGAGCATAAGCTTCAGAGAAGGCTCCAAAATTACTGCACCCATACATTCCTATGGATAAAGCCACTCAGACCTTAAACAGCCTGAAAAGCATAAGTGTATCTGCCTGTGGAAACCATTTGCAAAGACAGACAACTGAGAATTAAATAATGGTGGAAAGGTTATGAAGATTCTGGTCAAAAATTCTCCTTTCCGCATCTTGGTTTAGACCTTTCCATTGTTTGTCTGCATCAGGATAGTTCCACATTATATAGCATTATGGCATTTGCTTATTCATGTTTTTTACCTGTTTGGCAGGGCAGATCAGGGCAGACGATCTGAGGATCTAAAATGAGAATAAAAACTTTAGATTGAAACGATGCTGACCAATATGCACCTAGCAGTTACTAATGCGCTATGGGCCCATGCTGAGCTAGATAACTCCTTTAATGGAACTGCTAGGGAGTGGTGGAGGGAGAGACAGATCCATGACAAGGGATCTCAGCAGAAGTCCAATACCATCCATAATGTATTCTTCCCATCACTGGAGGTAAATAATACTTTGAATCATGTAAACCCTTGGAATTAAATCCAATTTGTAAAGGCTTAAAGAGAAGACTTCAGAACTAACAGGAATTTGGATTCTGGAACTGGGAATTAGGCCTACATAATCTTAAAATCTGACTACTGTAACACACTCTATTTGAGTATGGGTCATGGATTCTAGCTCATGCAAAATATGGTGACTAAGCCCTAGCACAGCGTTTCTCAAACTGTGGATCAAGTGGGTTATGACCTGATTTCTGGGGGGTCCGGCAGAGCTCCAATGAAAAGAGGGGTGAGAGAAAGATCAGATAAAAAATAGCATCAAACCCTGAGTCTATTCAAAAATCAGATAACAGCAAACTGCCTTGCCAAGAGCTGAGCTCTTGCAGTTTGCGAGATAGCTGTTAATTGCCCTCCAGACAGCTGAATTCCTGCAGTTCACAAGCTTGTGTAAATATGGAGAGATAATGGCTTGAGCATCTTTTTTCCAGCTGTGAATCTCCCCAAGTCCATCAATGACAAGTGAGGCAGGTGAAGGGCAGATCACTCATTAGGGCGGCCCCATGATGAGAACTGGATCAGGGTTTTATTTTCCCCCAAATAACTAAATAAAATATTACTTGTAAATAAATAATGTATTTTTTCTTTTCTAGATCACCTTTTTAAAAATTTGTAACACTAGCTGGGGTCCGACAGAGTGCCATTTTAAAAAGTGGGTCCCAGTGCTAAAAAGTTTGAAAACCACTACCCTAGTGGGTTATATCTGTGCAATACAATTTTCTTCATGCTGGGCTTTAGCTGACACTGGGACATGGATGTGGGATACTTTAATTTTATCCTTGTTTGAATTGTTCCCCCTCTCAATGTTATATATACACATAATACTTTTTGAATTTCATTTTTAGTTATCTTTCTAAAATGTGACCAGCTTGGTTTTTTGAAAAAGGACAGGCCTCATAGTACATTGAACTAATGATTCATGCAGGCCTTTGTTGTTCACCCTGAATGGCACCCAGTTCTCTAGGGTCTGAGGGAGATGGTCTTTTTAAATGCTTTTAAAACCAAGCTGAAATACTGAGCTACACATTTCAAAGGAAAATGCAAAAATGATGCCTGACAAGAGATAACTGAATAACAAATTCTAACTATCCTGTGTCAGCCTCAGCAGAAGGAGCACTGACAGACCTGGGCAGAGTTCAAATTCCATGGTGTTGATGAACTCCTCAGCCACCAACTCTGTAAAGAGATTCATTTTCTGGACTTTGTCTTTCTTATTGCAGGCGATAGAGGTTAGGGTCTCATCATCTTCTTTCACGTTGAACATGTCCCCAATGCCAATGGCATTGACAGTGACGCCCGTCTGGCAGAGGGCCTCCAGGTTGGCATCGTCGTCCCGTGGATCATAGCGCCCGTCAGTCACCACCACAGCAAAGACACGGGCTTTCTCTCGCCGGCTTTCTTTGATGAGCGTATTGTAGGCAAACTGAAGTGCAGAGAGGGTCCAGGTGCCCCCTGCAATCCACTCCAACTTTTTCACTGCTTCCTTGAAACTGGAGAGAGAGTCGATGCGCTCATCATTCAGCTGAATGGCTTCAAATGTTCCCTCATGGCTGTACTGTACCACCCCAACACGGGCACCTGTAAAAGGAAACACACTATTTATCAGACGTATGTCCTCTCATGTAAGTCCCCTCAGAGATATTCTCCCCTCAGGTTACGGTCCTGATTCATCCCCTCAGGTTATTCTCCTCATACTGCTTTGTAAGCAGGCTACTGGAAATCTGTAACCCTTTCTTTACTGGGTTACAGTAAAACCTAGTGTTGCAGTGCTTTTCAATTCAGGGACCATTTAGGAAAGTTGCCCAGAAGTGGTATAAAAGGAACATGGGTGAAAATCTTCTCTCCCACACATCAAAAGAGTGATATGGAACAGAATTTGTCTTGATTCTAGACTCAAAGAAGGACTTCTACATAGACGTACAAGAAATATTGTACTTGTAGACATCTATGATTTTGTGCGTTGGAAGTCCCAAGGACTAGTACAAGCCATCTAGAGAGGGCTTGGGGGAAAAGGCGGGGGTTGGGGCAAGCAGAGGCTGGTTAGTACCTTGAGTTAATATTTGTGAAGCTCTGGTCACAGTTACAGTCAAGGTCAGAAAAGCATGTGATGCAAAGCATTATGAATGCATAATAGATGTGTAACAAAGGGCGCAATCCAAACTTGTGCTGGAACAGACAGACTGACTGACCTGTGCCATAACCAGCGCAGGTAAGGAACAGGCTGGAGTGCAACTTGGAGTAAAAGGATTTTATTCCCCTTATCCCATGTCACATGCTAGCCAGCCCTATAATGTTACTCAGACCTGTCTGCAATTTTGCGGGAGTAAATCCAAGTGGCCAGTGTAACGCACGTCAGGCTGGGGAAGGGGGTTAGAATCTAGCCTAGGTTGCCCAGGCCAGTCCCCACCCACCCCTTCCCAGGCCCAATCTGTCTCCTGGACTGCCCTCCTCCCACCCAAACACGCCTCCTTTCAGCCATATCCATGCACTGGCCCAGCTTGCTCCTGAGTAGCCATGAACATGCTTCATGGCATGCTCACAACACTCAGGAGCCGGGACAAGGGACCTGTGCTGGCTCGAGGGGGGGGGGGCAGGATTGCCCTGAAAGTCTCTCTTCTTCTTTTCCCTCTCACTCCCAATCTAGAATGTTCTGCAGTCCTCCAACCAGCCTTCCAAACATTTTCCAGGGTGTAAAGTGAGGTGTAAATATCTTGAGACAGACTGCAATTGGGTAAACATTAGATCAGTGGCGGACCCAGCCGAGGCTCTGCCCCAGCTGGGTCAACAATTGCTGCCCCTGCCATGCCACACTCCATTTCGGAGCTGTCTGGGCACAAGGGTGGGCTGCTCACCTTTTCACCAGTGGCAGCTTGTACAGGCAGGCGGTGGAGGCTCCGCTGCCGCTCTGGCCCCTGTGACCCCCCTGGACCCTCCACTAGGCTGGCCACGGCTTTAAATAGTGTTGGAAGATAGATCATAGAACCACAGAGTTGGTCATCTAATGGGAACATGAACATCCTAAATCCATACACAGCATATACTCAACATGCAATGGCAAATGGCATACATCTGTAAATAAAGAGGTTTCCCTTCATTAACAAAGAAGAACATTACTAAAGCCCTAGATTCTTTTGGTCTATCTGATAGGAATCAAACTGCATTCTGGTGTTATCAAATCATTAGGATTACAGACGTAAGTCCCGCTATGGTACAACTTCTCACTCACACCACCTACCTGTCTCAGATTTTGGGTCCTTGGCAATGGAGCCAAGTCTGCTCACCAAGTTGATGACAAAGTTCTTCTCCAGAGTAAAGTTGGTGTAGCCGATACTCTCTGAACTATCTATGACAAAGACTATGTCCAAGGGGCCACACTGCTTCTCACAATCTGTAGAGACCAAAGACAAAAGCAATTAGAAGTCCTGCATTCAAATATTATAACATTGTTCTAGGTCAGGGCTAGCTTGGCAGAGGTGGGTGGGTTTGCAGCTAATTGTGGGATGCGTAGAAAGTTACACAGTATCAGGGGTGCTTCCTGAAGGTGCATATCCACCCTATTAAGCATGTCTCATGCTTGGCATTCAGCCCATCTGAGCCTCAAACAAGTCCATTGCTGTTTTGCATCCACAAGGAGAAAAGAGTCTGAACTAACCACAACAGCCACAGGTTTCTCTGACGTAGGTCATCACATCACAGTCCTATCAACAAAAGACAGAAAGAGTAGTGGTAAGAAACTCTGAATGGATTTGGTGCGCATGATTAGGGCCATCAAGAAATCAGTCCGCATGATGTTCATGATCACCCTAGAAAGGGCTTCAACTGGCACTTCAACTCCACTTCAATTGGAGGGGAGGATCAGGCCCATGGGAGGCTTCCACCACTGACACAGGGCTTCTCAGGTCTACACTGGCAAAATAGCCAGCACAGACTTGAGTAGTTCCACTGCAGGGCCCAAGGCTTTACTCTTCCCCCAAGGCGACTCCGCCACTGGCAGCAGCACCCACAGGATTCAGTGGTGGCCGCGGCTTCACTGGGTGCCAGGCAGCTTAGGATTGGGTTGACCTAGTCATGGTATGAAATGAATAGTAATGGCCAAATAAGAAGCACAAACAGTGAACATTTTCTTTTATTGAACTGTATATGCGCTTACACACACACTTTGTTAGTTTGTATATTTATAATTGAGCATTTATTCATAATGTTGTAATTTCATGTGCATATATAATTATACTATATAATTATACTAATAAACAACTGAAACATAAATTTAAAAGAAATAAGCTTTCTTCTTGAAGAAGTTTGAACAACTTGGGGCGGCTTCCTATCCCCCTGTAGCTTAGCACCCAGGGCTGGGTGGCCCCCTCTTTATGCTGCCTGGTTGAATAAATACAATCTAATGCTTTTCGTCCTCTACTGTGGGCAAGAAGGCATGGTTCAATGTTTTGGGTTAGAAATTGAAATGTGCCACAGATTACACCCTCATGGTAAGGCCTTCTTACATTCCACTGCAATCTAGAACTAATAGATAGGCAGAAGTGTCTCTGGACAGAACTGTAACAAATAGGATTTTTTTCTACTTACTGTTAGGCCAGGATCACCAGCAGAGCCAGGTCCACCCTATAAAAACAAAACAAACGAGGCATTGTTCATGTTCTCAAGGGATCCCCTTCTTCAACAAGAACATGCCTTCTGCTAGGCATATGATAAACTCAAAACACATTTTCTATACTTGTGCATGTTTAGCAATGTTTCTAGACTGCCTTGCCTAAATGAAAAGCATTTACCTCCCCCCTACTACAGGGGTTTCCACCATATTTTATTCTGTGTTCTACATAAACAGGCGGGTTATTTATCAAATCAAACTTGTATGTAGCCCGAATAACATAAACCTATTAAGTCACAATACTTCAACACCAGCTTAACTGAAATGTATTGCAGCTATCATTCCAAGTTTGTCATTAAAAAATTACCAAATATGTCTTTCAAAAACATCATTTTTGGCACACTGAATGTGTGAAACTGCTTTCGGCAATGATCTGTTGGAAAATATTTCCACATACAGATCAGACAATTACCTTGAAAATAAATTGCAAGCTGAACTGAAATGAACCCATAACATCACTGACCCAGAATTAAACTGGAATTTATCCTGTTGATCTTTTCTGATTGTTGACCTATCAACTGATCTTTTTCAGAGTTCCTACTGGATGCTTGAAAAATCTTTAGGAGTTCTTTGAGAGAAAAGCCCAAAAACTCCCTTCCTGGCCAGTTGCCTTCCCACCACCACCTCTGAGTCTTCCCGTGTAAAAAGAAGTCTTACCTTGGGGCAGGAGGTCTCACATCCATACAGGAGAGGCCTTGTAAGGTCTTAGGTGGCCTGAAAATGACACATTGTGTCATTTTGTGCTGAAGAGGATGCTGGTAGCCTCCTAACTTTAGTTAAGGAGACGCCTGTGTAAATCCTGCACTGCTTGTGTAGGATTGCAAATTGAACTGAAGCTGTTTCTAGATATTTTTCCCCCCAGCATAATATGAGGTCATTAAATCAGGCCCTTTAAAATAGTGATTTTATAGCAGAGTGATTTTAACAGCAGAGGCTCAACAGGCACCTGCTGGAGATGCTCTAGGGCAGTGTTATTCAAACTGTGGGTCGGGACCCACTTGGTTGGTCGCAACCTGATGTCAGGTGGGTCGTGGAAAGTTGGGAGTAGCCATCTTGGAAACTGCAGACCTGATTCTTGTTATATTACTTTTGTGAGTGTTAACAGTTTGAATTTTCAAGTGACGGTTTTTTGAAAAATTCAGTTTTTAGTTCCCCGCTTTTACATCATATTTTGTCCTAATCTTGCTTTCTGTCAGGGATGTTTCATAGTTGTACAATTGCTGCAGTCCAAGAATGCCAATTTGCATTTCAAGAGTGTCATTTTATTATGTTACAATGACAGCACTTCCTGCTTGATGATGTCACTTCCTGCCACAACATCACTTCCACATTAATGGCATCACTTCCAGTGGGTCCTGACACAAGTGCAGTTATAAAAAGTGGGTCCTGGTCTAAAAAGTTTGAAAACCACTGCTCTAGGGGGATTTCCTGCTACTGGCAGGGGGTTCGACTAGATGACCTTGAAGGTCCCTTCCAACTCTATGATTCTATAAAGATGCTTTAGTTGTCAGCTTGAGCTTCATGCCAATTCCTGAAGACTCCAGGCTTGGCATCCCTGACCTTGTCACACAGTCCAGCTACCCAAGGGAAAGGGAACATGCTTGGGAGAATGGGCGGGGATGGGACTGAAAGACAAACCCAAGCTTGAGTCAGACCCAACTCAAAGATGGAGGATCCGAACTGAAATAAGGCCAAACTTTTCAAATATGAAAAGGTTGAAGTGCTTTCCCAGCCTTTTCCCAACCTAATTTAATTCAGGTTGTTCATTAATTTTTTTGGCCTCTTTCCATCAGCACGCTGTAAATCCCTGTTAGCTGTTTGTATGTGCAACAGTTTGTATACACAGTCGGGAAAGGCCAGCTCCAGAACACCAGAGAAAGGGGGCAAGAAGTGGTGGCCATGATATGACAACCAATATGCAATACCAGCTTTATACCTCAGGGCCTGGTTCACCAGGAGGTCCTCTGGGTCCAGGCTCACCTGGTGGGCCAGGGTCAGCCTAGAAAAAAGAAAGAAAGAAATGCCTTCGGGATTAGGTCAGTGAGCACAAAGATGTATTAAAATGAACATGAAAGATTATTCACTTGGATTATTCATGTGGAGACCAGGGCTTCAATCCTATAAAAACCTATGCAGGAATAAGTCTCCTTGAACTCAATTGGGCTTACTCATGAGCAGTCATGAATCGGATTGTGATGAACCTCTGCTTGCTTACACCAGACCATTCAGGATTAGAGTGTCTGAACATTACTTATAAGATCTGCAGCACAAGCATCTGTATGAGGTTTCATTTATCATCACCAACCATTATGGGAAGCGGGCTGATAAACCTCTTTCATGAAGAAGGTCTCACCATTCCCCATGTGCATAATAGAGTATTTGAGGTGGGCATATGGAGATCTACATGCATAGCAGCCAAATTTGGTTGATCTTTCTTCTCTGTTGGGAGGGGTAGAATTACAGTGTGCAGGAAATCACATGACCCATGGTTTCATGCTTCCTTTCTTGTATTGGTCCTGCTTACTATGTTGATATTGTGCGTATGACACAGGCATGCCCCACACAAAGAGGATCACCAGTCTGATAGGGATTCTGGTTATTAGATCACAGTATCTTGCTCCAAATCAATCTACAAAACTTGTGATGGTGCAAAGATACTGAATCGGGCCTGTGATACTCTGTCCAGTACACTATATTAGACCAACATATGGCACATTCTGGCACCATCTTGTGATAAGTGGGGTGGTAATGTTTGAACATATCTAACAGATCATGGATCATGAAGCCTTTTTAACTAGAGTGTCAAAATCTAGAACTGTATGGTTAACTTTGTTGTGCTCAGACCGATGGGACTCTGGTTCAGAACCACAGAATTAGCTTATGGCAATATAGGAATTTGAACCCGAAGACTCAGTTCTTCCTCTGTATAGTAACAACCTACTTCATAATACATGTGAACGTTGTTTGTTCAAAAACTAAATATAAATATCCTAAATCATCATCATCACCATTGTATACTGTAGAACTCTTGGGAGGATTAAGAATAGTAAAACCTTTTGCGGTATATGGAAAATAAGTGATTAATAAATCAGAAAAAGTAGTAAATACAACTGGAAATAGACAAAGGACCCACACCGCACCCCTGGAAGTTTGAAGGTGGTTTGAGAGAGGAATCCCCAGATCATGGTATGTGTGTGTATATTACAATTTCATCACTCGTAAACAGGATTTGCAGATTTTTATATAGCTTCAAAAATCTGCAAAAAAAGAAATACATTTACACTATGACAAATTACATCTCTCTAAAAAAACTTGACTTTCTTAAAAATGATTGTTTACAGCCTAGGCTACACCACAGCTTTACAAATATATTTGGGTTCTCCTTCAGTAATTGGAGATCACAGTTGGAAGCAAGAGAAAACATGAAGGTTTAGAAATCTAAAACTTTTCCGACTCAACTCAGGTGCTGTCCTCTGAGAAGTATACTAGATGTGATGGGACAGAAAATGATGGCACCCATTCGTATGTCTGTCCCATTCACATTTAAAAGGGGGTAGGGTGGAGTCTTTTTTTTTTTTTTTTGTAACCAAAAGTGAACATGAGTGAGAAGAGCCAAACCCTTCCTCTCCCCATCTTATCTCTCCATACCGTCCCAACTCAGGCATTTTTCTCCTAGTCAGACTCCATAATGGAAGTGAGCTGAGCTGGAAGAAAGGTACCTACAATGCGTGGTTAAGGCAGAGGCAGGTTTGCCTCTTCTTGCTTGCATGCATGTCTTGTTGGAAAAAATGAGTCTCCTCCCAATTTACATATGAATGGGTGACATGTGAATCAGTGTGGCTTCTCCTCATCCTATCCAGACCTGGCTCAAGTTTTTTAAAACTTCTTAAATTATCTTTGCGCACATCTTAAGACAAGAACATTGTTGAAAAACGCAAGATCAAAAGAGTTCATTATAGTTGCAGAACTGGAAATACTAAAAAAAAAAACTGAGAGAGAACAGTTCTAGGTATCATGACCGCAGCCTGAAATACTAGTGTTCCCTACGGCAAGAAATTCACTCATCTGTGAACACCAGTAAGAAACCTGTTTGTGAAACCTGGCTGAATGGGATTTCCTAGACATGTCATCCCGCATGAAAGATGTGTTTACACTGGATTACAATATCCACACGTTGCCTGTTTATAACAATAATCATAATTGTGGGGCTGCCTTTAAATTAATTAGATCTACAGCATCATTTAACATCTAAGAGGAAGCAAAAAGCCTGTGAGCATATCAGTGTAATGCCTTTGGGGTACATAAAAAAATCCAGCAAGTTGCAATGGTGATCAGTTCTCTTAAACTTTGACATTGCTACATGTTGGTAAAGAACAAATAGTACGAACGTTACTTACAGGTTCACCTTTTGGGCCTTTTGGGCCAGGAGGTCCTTTGGGTCCAAAGTCACCTCTTGCACCCTGTTCCAAAATTTGTACAAAGGGTTAGGATTTTCCTCATTTTTCTTTGTCGTTTCCCATGGCTGAAGCAACCCACCCCTCCCAATCCACTGCCCCATATCTGTTTACAACCCTTTTAGGGACATCTCCTTGAGTAGTATCCTGTTAATGCTGGAAAACTAAATCTTTAAAGTTAAACTGGAAATATAGGAAATGCATCAAAAACTATAGAGGAAGAGTGGTATCAGAGTCTTAATATAGCAAAAATACAATGGCATAGACTGAATAATCCATATCTATACTGGTTTATTGGACATCATCATGATACCGAAATTCTTCCCATATTCAAAAGGCCTGTATATTATACAGGTGTAATGTTACAAATGAACATATGAGTTTGGTCCCATTTTCTTTACTTCTTTTGTAAATAGCACTGAGTGCATGGATATACATGGGTATGGGGTTTTTAGCATTTAGCTCTTGCCACAGTTGCTATCCTGATCATGTGGCTCCTCTTGTACAATTCACAGTACAGGAAAAGCTTCAACTGAGAGTCTTTTTTAACTGTACAGTGGCTATGGGCCACATGACCAGGATAGCAATTCTATCAGGGCCCAAATGCTAAAGCTTACAAAAACAAAACACCACCAACATATTCAAATACAGTTTGGCTCTAAGGGCACAATCCTAACCAACCTTCGAGCACTGGGGCAAGGGCAATGCAGCTCTGAGGTCAGGGAACAAACATTCCCTTACCTTGAGGAGGCCTCCGTGACTGCCCTCCAACTGCAGGATGCAGCACATGCCCCATTGTTACAGTACTGGAAAGTTGGTTAGGATTGCGCCTGGGGAGCCCAATCCTGAGCTGCCTGGCTGCGCAAGCAAGCAGCAGTAGCCAAGGGGCTACCACTGCATTCCACGGCAGCCAGGCAGCCACAGGAGGCTCCCCGGAAAAAGGGAATGTTCGTCCCCTTCCTTCAGGGTAAAGGTGCAGCACAGATGATACGCTTCCTAGCTTCTGCGCTGGCTTCACAGAGGTTGGGAATTGATGGTGAGAGCGGCCACCAATCCCAGTCCCTGCTCTGCCCCCCTCCCACCCAAAAAGGATGCAATGCCAGCAAGTGGTACAGTCACCGCTTGCGACTTCACGTTGCCACTTCTGGGTGTTGCGGGGTGGATGGTACCCAGGCAGCTGCCCAGCACCGGCTGTAACAGCTTACCGCTAGAGGTGCCTTATGGCGCCCTTTGCAACATAGGTGCGGTACCAGTGGTGTCATCCTGGTGGAACGGCCCGGTACGCCGTTCCACCAGTTCTGCGGACGGGCCCGGGCCGTGCTGCCTCTCCTGAGGACGGGCGAGCTGCTCCTGGGCCTGCCCTCCCTCCCTCGCGTCCCGAATAGCTATGAAATGGAGCGATTCGGGCGCTGTGAGGTGCAGGGAGGCCATAGGGGTGGAGGGCTGTCAATCATCCGGGCGTTCCGGTTCCTGGCGTGCCCGGATGACATCTCTGTGTGGTACGCTTGTACTGCCCACACTGAGAGGCTCAGCATTGAGCCCTAAGTCACTTAAGGGTGAGCTAATAAAAGCCTGTTTCTGCAGCTCCTTTGTGCTTCAGTGTGTGGCTGAGCTTAAATGATGCATCCAACAGTGCTAGTGTGGCACAGAAATGTAACTGCTATACAGATATATAATACTCTTCAGCCACTAGGACATAACTAATTACCAGGTTTGTTAACTGAAGAAATCTACAAACGTATCATCATACTATACCTCCGGTCCTGGAAGCCCCTTCTCACCTTTCTCGCCCTGGAAACAGAGAAGAGTTTGTCAGCTTTCATATTGTCCTGCCATAAATCTACCCAGAGTTAACGGAGAAAACATGTACTAATCTTAGTGCTGGCCTCTTCTCTATGGCATCCATCCCCTTCTCTACCAATGTTTCAGAGGAGGCTGAAGACATTTTGATTCAATGGGCCTATTCCTTTTGACTTCTTGTCTGCTGCCCTGTATATTTTCCCTTTTCTCTTCTAGGATTTAGTGTTTTACTTCCATTTTGCTAATCTGTGTGATTAATATTATCAGATGTCTTAGATGTTTTTTTGTTATCCAAGAAAGATAGCATAGAAAATGATGATAAATGACCAACAGAAAGACTCCGAGAGAGTACTGAGCACATGAAAGCTTCCATTGCCTCCTGTGCAGCACATGGGTTCTTCAAACATATGATTAGCAGCCTTTTGAAGTAAATGGTCATTTCTTCTTTGATTTTAGTGAGTGCTACATTGGGTCATTTGTGGTACTCATTCAAAAAAAAGAACATTTTTCCAGAGATAGCAAAATGAAATTTTTAAAAAGTAGTAGCACTAGATTCATATCATGCATGTGGAAAAGACTTAAAATGGCAAACTGGTTCTAGACTGGAAGCTGCTTCTACCATATTACCACTGTATATTTAATTACCAAAAGGCAACTAATATTAATACAATTCTTTGCATATTCATCCATCTTGATTATCTTATCCTACCCAAATCTAACATTAAACATAGGTTAAAATAGTGCAAATCAAGTTCAATTAAACATCCCCCCAAAGTAGCAAAAGTGAAATTCCACATTAAGTCATATCAATTAATAGATTGGAAAGCAGTAACACTAAGGGACCAATTCTATCTAACTTTCCAGCACTGATGCAGCTGCAATGCAGCCCCAAGGTATAGGAACAAATGTTCTCTTACACTGATGAGTCCTCCATGACTGGTTTTTTGGGTTTTTTTGTTTTTGTTTTGGCCATCTCTGCACCAGCCCTGGAAAGTCTTAAATCCAGTCTTAAATCCCCAACTTAAATCTTAAATCCCCAACCAGTCTTAAATCCCCAACTTTCTATTGGTGGGCAGCTCCAAGAAAAATGACAGCTAGATTATTCTGTCCCTCTTTCTGGCCCTCCCCTCATCCCTCTGACCTTTGGAAATCCTGGCAACAGTCCCCTGAGTCTGAAGCTGCTGCTTCTGAATGCCAGGTCGGTGAATAACAAGACCTCCTCAATCCATGATTTAATCTTGGAGGAGGTAGCCGACCTGGTATGTATCACGGAGACCTGGCTGGATGAGCTGGGAGGGGTTAGTCTTTCCCAGATTTGTCCGCCGGGTTTCCGGGTACTTCAGCAGCCACGACTACAGGGGAGGGGAGGTGGGGTTGCAATGGTCTATCGGGACTTCATTCGTCTCACCAGATACCCTGTTCAGCAGTCCACCGGGTTTGAGTGCCTTCGTGTTGTGTTGGAGGGGCGAGACAGAACAGGGATTCTGCTGGTGTACCGCCCGCCTTGCTGCCCAGCAGTCTCCCTGCCTGAGCTGACGGAGCTGGTCTCGAGCGTGGTGTTGGAGTCCCCCCGCCTTTTGGTATTGGGGGACTTCAATGTCCATGCCGAGGCCCCGGGAACAGCTGCGGCTCAGGATTTCATGGCCTCCATGGCAGCCATGGGTCTGTCTCAAAGAATTTCTGCCCCGACGCATGATGCGGGACACACGTTGGACCTGGTGTTTACAGCTGGGCAGGTTGATGGTGATCTGGAGGTGGAGGATATTGAGATCACTCCTTTGTCATGGACAGATCACTGTCTGGTGGGATTTAGGCTTGTTGCAGCTTCTCACCTCTGCAATGGCGGGGGATCGCATTCTTTGATCCGCCCTCGGAGGCTGATGGATCCAAATGGATTCCTGAGGGCTCTGGGGGATTTTCCTGCTGCCAGAGTTGGAGATCCACCCGGTGCCCTGGTCGACCTCTGGAATACGGAGATGGCCAGGGCCCTGGATGAGATCGCTCCTGAGCGTCCTCTGCCCAGTCGCAGAATCAGAGCGGCTCCTTGGTTCTCTGAGGAGCTGCGAATGATAAAGCGGCAGGGCAGACGACTAGAGCGTCGGTGGCGAAAGACTCGTGCCGAATCTGACCGGACACGGGCGAGGGCCCACTTAAAAGCTTATTCTAGAGCAGTGGTGGTGCCTAAGAGGGCACACTTATCTGCCACCATTGCGTCTGCAGAGAACCGTCCAGCTGAGCTTTTCCGTGTGGTCCGTAGCCTTTTACATCTTGCCCCCCTTACTGGTAGGGAGGAGCACACGGAGGCTCGCTGTGACGAGTTCGCAAAACATTTTGCAGACAAGGTCGATCAGATCCGGCATGACTTGGACGCTGATGTGGGCATATCTAGTGATGTCCCTGGGGAACCTGTCTGTCCTACGATTTGGGATTCTTTTCAGCTTGTAGAGCCTGAGGATGTGGACAGGATTCTCTGGAGCGTGAGACCTGCTGCTTGCCCGCTCGACCCTTGCCCGGCGTGGCTAATTAGAGCTGCCCGGGGAGGGCTGGCCGAGTGGACAGGGAGGGTGGTGAATTCATCTCTGAGGGAGGGGGTGTTCCCGCCTGCCTTGAAGCAGGCAATGGTGCGCCCCCTCCTGAAGAAGCCCTCCCTGGATCCCACAAATTTAAACAACTTTCGGCCAGTCTCGAATATCCCATTTCTGGGCAAGGTGATTGAGCAGGTGGTGGCATCCCAGCTTCAGAGGGTTCTGGAGGAAACGGATTATCTGGACCCATTCCAATCTGGCTTCAGGCCGGGGTTCGGGACGGAGACTGCCTTGGTCGCCTTGGTGGATGACCTGCGCCGGGGGATGGACAGGGGAAGTGCGACCCTGTTAGTCCTGCTGGACCTCTTGGCGGCTTTCGACACCATCGATCATGGTGTCCTTCTGGGTCGGCTGGCCGGGTTGGGGCTTGGAGGCACTGTCTTGAAGTGGTTCCGCTCCTTCCTGGCTGACAGATCCCAGAAGGTGGTGCTGGGGGATGCTTGCTCGGCACCCCGACCTCTTAGGTTTGGGGTGCCGCAAGGTTCCATCTTATCCCCCATGCTATTTAACATCTACATGAAACCGCTGGGAGAGGTCATCCGGGGGTTTGGAGTGGGGTGCCATCAATATGCTGATGACACCCAACTCTATCTCTCCTTTCCCCCTGATTCTGAGGAGGCAGTTGAGGTCCTGGATCGCTGTCTGGAGGCGGTTGGGGGCTGGATGTGGGCGAACAAGCTGAAATTAAATCCGGATAAGACAGAGGTGCTCTTGGTCCGGAAATCCACAGCTCGGGTACTGGACTATCGCCCTGCTCTGAATGGGGTTGCACTTCCTCTGAAGGAGCAGGTTCGCAGCTTGGGGGTTCTCCTGGATCCACAGCTACACCTGGAGTCCCAGGTGGCGGCGGTGGCCAGGGGAGCCTTTGCTCAGCTTCGGCTGATTCGCCAGCTGCGGCCGTACCTGAGCTGTGCGGACCTGGCCACAGTGACCCATGCCCTAGTGACATCTAGATTAGATTATTGCAATGCGCTCTACGTGGGGCTGCCTGTGAAGACGGTCCGGAAATTACAACTAGTTCAGAACGCGGCGGCTCGGGTGGTTGCTGGGGCACGTCGGTTTGACTCTGTCGAGCCACTGCTTCGGCGACTGCACTGGCTGCCGGTTCTGTTCCGGGCCCAATTCAAAGTGCTAGTTTTGACTTTTAAAGCCCTTTATGGCTCGGGTCCGGGGTATTTGAGGGACCGCCTCCTTCCATACAATCCAACCCGTACTCTTAGATCATCTGGAGGGGCCCTTTTGACTGTGCCGCCACCAGGAGAAGTGAGAGGGGTGGTGGCCAGGAAGAGGGCCTTCTCGGTGGTGGCCCCCCAACTTTGGAATACCCTCCCCTTAGAATTGAGAACTGCTCCCTCTCTGTTAACATTCCGGCGGGGGCTGAAGACCTTTTTATTTCAAAAAGCTTTTAATTGTTGACAGGTCTGGAGGGCTGGCTGGTTTATTATATTTTATGATCCACTGGGTTTGTTGCTTTTAAATTGTACTATTGGTGGTTTTAATTGTTTTATTGTATTGTTTTTTTTATATTGTTTGAAGTGTTTTTAATGTTAGTTTTTATATTTTGTAAAGCCGCCTTGAGTGCCTTTAGGCAAATAAGGCGGGGTATAAATTTAATAAATAAATAAATAAATTCTGAAAGAGGTTCAAGGAAATGGAATTTCATAGCAATTTGTGAAGCATCCCACAAAGACTTTTTCACATGCTCAAATTATCTGAACATTATAAAAAGACAGTATTGCTTAATTATTGCTTGCTCCGGGTTTGGGCAAGATTTCTGCAGAATGCCCACTTCCTCACTAGTGTCACTGTTGATCTCATTTGTGGTTTCCTCTGGACCCAACCTGCACGACCACCCAGTGCAGGGCAAAATTAGCAGTAGGCTCCCTCCTGAGATCCAATGGGTCCAAACATTGATTCCGATTGGACATCAGAAAGAATTTCTTGACAATAAGGGCAGTTTGGCAGTGGCACAGATTGGTAGATTCTCCTTGATGACCTTGTAGATGGTCATTGGACTAGACAACCTTATAGGTCCCTTGTAGGTCACTCTTCTATCTACAGGTGAGAGGTGAAAAAGAGAAAGCTGATATGCAGGTGAGATACAGATGTCCAGTGATGCCAACCCCTAATGGTTGTTCTGTGTCAAAAAGGTGCCCAGAATCAATCTTAGAAGTCACTATGGAAGTCACTTAGGAGTGAAGGCAAATTCTTAAATATGTCACACTGTTTAGGGTTTTAGTAGCCCAGCTGATAAGAGGGAACCAATTCAGATGATTCCATAAGAATGGCCGTGTGATTTATTGCAGCAAAACCAAGGTGGTGTCTTATGGCATCTCAAAGATGCTGGAGTTCTGATAGAATGTACTCCTAGAAAAATGATCACTTTGCATATTGCTGCATTCTGAGCCAATTTTAACTTTTGAAGAGGTATTCAGAGGAGCATACAAACTAAAAGAAACTTATTATTTTTAGTTAATAAATTATTTTTAATGACTACAAAGGTAGTCAGGAAACTTTATGTTCAAACATATACCCAGTTTTCAAACATATAAACAGTTTTCTTTTTATCGCATTATTCTTGAGAATGACGGTCATTCTTGAACAGACATGCCTTTCTAGTATGTTATTTAGAGTGCAATCCTAACCTGGTGTTGTGCTGATGCAGTGCTCTTGTGCCAGACCAGTCACAAGCGTGCCGTAAGGAGTGTCTGCGCTGCAGATTCAGTCACTGGGCCGGCCCAGGCAGTAGCGCCAATGCATGTGCACTGTGCAGTCTGCTAGCTGCACTGGCCATATGCCGGTCAGTGCAGGCTCACACCAAGGGAAGCATCACAGGGCGGAGGGTGGGCGGGCCCGTGGGTGGAGATGGTTCATGGCCATTAGGTTGCATCCAAACCCCCATCCCCAGGCTGGGCAGTCCCAATTTGGGCCACTCCTGGCTGCATGAACTTGTGCCTGCTATTCTGCTGGCACAGATCCAAGCAGCCCTATTGCACTGCATGTAGCTTACCATGGGTAAGCCTTGCCCCACCCTTGTTGCTGCTGCCTCCTAATGTGTTTAGGATGCAGTGCAAGTCAGACAGCCTGCCTGTTTCAGCACAGGTTAGGATTGCATCCTTAAACTGTCCAGCCTATACAAGTGTAATCCTCACTCCCTTTGCTGTTGTCTGCAGAATGCTGCAACTCTCACTGCCCCAAGGTGCCTCCTGAGAAACATACAAAGCTGCCTATCCCCATCTACATAGCAAAGTCTCATTTCTCTTGAGATCCTTTCACTGTTGGTTTTTCTATGCAATATGAAATGATGAAACATTTGCTTTTTGATTTTTTTATGTTTTTCTATAAGGATTTATCTTGTAAGCAAACTTGAGGGCACTTGCCAAAGTTGGGTTATTCTATAAACAACATGAACAAACATAGAGATGCTGGAGATTGATCCAGGGGCCTCTTATCAGTCACGCAATTGTTAACCTTGAGCTAGAGAGACTCATGGTTCGCTTGAAAGACTGGCTTTCTCAGCAAGCTGGCTTCTTGCGTGGCTGCCATCCTGCTTGGCTTCTGGTAAAAATGTTCCACATAAGCCATTTCTAAAGTGTAAAAATGCTACATACCGGGACTCCTCTGGGGCCAGGATAGTTGAAGCCAGGTCTTCCTCGGTCTCCCTATGGTTGAAAGAAAGAAAGAAAGACTCTTCAGAGAATGCCCAGCATTTAAGAGGCATGCCTTTTATTGCTCTGTTTTTGACAAAAATGACCATGTCTCTCCTACGGAGCCTCAATACACTGCTATGCTTGCTGTTAGCTTAGTAGATCCTAATGAGTAGGCATGAACTGAGCAACTACAGAAGAACAACTTCCTAACTTGCCAGACAAGAGAACAAAATCTGCTGCTAATACGTCATTCACATTAATATCTGCTGATAGTAAGACTATTCAACCTGAAGTGCTTGAGGAGGAGGAAAGTTTTTGGGCCTGGAAATGACTAGAATCAAAACAAGCCTGTGCTGGCCTACTGATCTCAACAATGTCACTGTTTAAAGAATAAGCATAATCCTGTTTCTTTCCATTAAAAGTCTGATCAACAATTACCTTTGGTCCTGGAACACCCGGGTCACCCCTTAAGCCTGCATCACCAGGATCTCCTCGAGAGCCCTGCAAGGGAGTCGCAGAAAACAAAGAATGAATGTGGAAAGACATTGACCACACAGAGAGTTTTAAATGCCACTTGGGGAGTACTTTTAATATACATTGCAATGTTTCCATATGGCAATGCCCTCATTTTTCACTGAGAGCCTCAGGAACAAGAAGAAGCGAGATCTGACGGGAAACTACTGCTGCCCCCTGGTAATGTCTACAACCAAACTGCAATGGCAAAAAGTGGTGCAGAGAATCTTTTCTAACACATATCAGGAGAAACAGAGGTCAAGAGAAAGCACAGCTGGTGAATTGAGATTCAGTAATGGGGGGGCCAAAGAACCTGAATTCAAACTTCGAATGACAGTGAATTACTGCATGGTTGTAAGAAAAGCTGGGATGATGAAATATATTGCCTCCACCTTTTGCCAGCCTAAGAGAATAAGTTGATTGCCTACATGTTGGCCATAAACTGAAGTCATGCTTGGATGACACTTACAGGCTTTCCTGGTTCTCCAACACCACCCTGAGGCCCTCGTGGGCCAGGCAATCCTCGATCACCCTATGAAAAATGCAAACGAGAGGGCAAGTCAGATACTTTCTTCTCTTCAGAATCTTAGGCTTACAGAGATCTAGCTAGAAAGTGTTACTCATCCTGGACAATTTGATGTAGCAAATAATCAAAATTGCTTCTCCTAGCAAACTCATTTTGCCTATCACTACCACTTTGGAAGCAAAATGGGGGCACCCAAAAATAAATGGGCGCTTTCTACATACTAGGTATGCAGAAGTATGCTATCTTCTACATCACAACAGAAAGACATTTTTTAAAGCCCAGAAAATCCAGTGAGCAGTTAGTCTTTGGCGGAAAAGTGGGTTATATATCTGTATAATAAATTAATGAGTAAGTTCACTATAAGCATATAAAAAAGTAGATTAGTGATTTCCAACCACTCTGCCATGGCACATTGCTGTGCTGCAAATGGTCTGCAGGTCATATAAGAGTAAGGCCATGAGGGGATGTGAACCTCTGGCTGACAGTGTGGTATGCCTTGCCTATTTTCCAAAACTGATGGTGTCCCTTGACCAGTTTAGAGCCTTTTCAGTGTGCCATGAGGCTGGCACACCAAAGGTTGAAAATTGCTGCAGTCGCTTGTCAGAAGTGCCATCCAATTGGATGCTGAACTATTCTGTTTTATCTGGGCCTGCAAAATGTTTTGTGACGTTTGAACTTGGCAAGACAGGCGCCAGAATGATATGAATATTGGTGGGGAAAGGTCAATGAATTCCAATTCAGTTCTGTATAATGCTCACGCAATGTGCTCTCAGAGGAACAATGCAAGGAGAGAGAATACAATGATCAGAGTGGCCAATATCAGGGCCAAAGGCTACAGTTCGGTCCCTCTTTCATACCCTTCCTCCTTTGTTTCCAACTTCTCCTGGCAGACCTCTTTGGCCCTCAGGACCAGGATCTCCCTGTGAGTAAAGAAAAAACAGGCATTAGATAAAGTTCCCACCTTCAGTTTGCTATTGGCAAGCGCTTCCCTTTCTTTGGAAACAAGAAATATATGAGAAGATGGAGGCTTAGCTATTGTAACAAATGGTGGCATAGCTACAGGGGGTGGCAAGGTACGTACTGCAGCCCTGCAACATGCTGGGTAAGCAGCCCTTCCCACTCACTCGCAGAACAAGTCTGTGCACTGATGGCAACGCACAGGCTGCAGTACTTGCCGCACTGCCCCCTGCAGCTACACCACTGGTTACTAATACCAACTCCCTTGCATTTTAAACCATGTCTACTAAAGACAGACGTATCCAATAACATTTGGAGTTGACCCATCTCTGGCACATTATTTGAAAGGCACCTTTGGTTTAACATCTTTGACTGTCAACCCTCAGAGAAAAGGCGGGGTCTCAAGTCCTTCCTCCAAGCTCAGTGTTAAGAGGATCAACTCTCAGTACTTACTGCCCTTAGCACACACTTACTTAGCACTTACTGCTTTCAAGGAAAAACAAAGGACAGTTGTTACTCATTTCCACAAGGGGTCCAGAAATCTTTCTTCAGAGAGGAATGAATGAATGTATGAGATATACTTGTCTCTCCCAGCCCACTCAATGCGGTGGAGTCGTCTTCGATTACTTTAGAAATTGTTTTAATTCCATTGCTTTGGGGCACAATCCTAACCGGGAATTAGACCGGCACAGTTAGACCAGCAAAGTTTGGCTGGCACAAGGGACACCCTTAAGTGTGTTTGGACCACTCTTAGAGTCGGAGAGGATGGTGCACATCTGTGTGTGCTTTACAGTGGCTCTTGTGCCAGCCAAACTTGGATGGCCTAACTGTTCCGGCCTAATCCTAACCCGACCTAACTCTCACTGAACTTACCCTCTCTCCCTTGGATCCAGCAGTTCCTGGGGCCCCTTTGGTTCCAGGATCACCATGACGACCCTTGGTAAGAACAAAGAAACAGTCAATGCAAAAAACTGGCATTAGTTCATCAATCAAGTGTTTTGTCTACTACCCAAGCTAAGAACCCTTTCCTTTTTCCTTGGTTGTTGCCACTAGTCCGATTCCACAAAATGATATACAGAATAGGCAGCGGCGTCATGCAGCCGGAACGGGGGCAGGGAAGACGGCGAAACCGAGTGGTACGTTTCCTGCCGCTCACCCGTTCCTCCTGCCTAGCGTTCCGGCTGCATGACGCCGCTGAGAATAGGTAGAAATTATACCTTTACATGAATGAATTACCAAGTGTAAAATGTAGTCTTTGAGTTCCTGCATTCTCACAAATACAAACCTTGCTTTTATTGTTGTGTGCTTTTATTGTTGTGTGGAAAAAAAACAAGTTTTTTCCCCACAAAGAGCCCTTTGTTTCTCCTCACCGTTCTTAATGGTCTGGCAACAGGAGCATGTCGAGGAAATCAGCAGGAGAAGAAGATCTGAAGTACCATCATTTGTATGGTACTTCTAGAGTTTGGCGCAGTTTAGATGTGTGACCACTTGCCTGGTTTGAGTGTCACTAATGCTCCCACAAAAATCTGGCTTTGTATATTGGGAGACTGTTGGCGGTACAGCAGGGATACAGTGTAAGAAAGAAAAAAAGACAAGAAGCCATTCTACCGAAGTGAGCATCACTGATGTCATTGGAACCTTCATCAAATGGCAGATGTGTATAGAAGTCTTTACTCCAAGAATCCCTTGGCATTTGAAAACCATTGTAAGTGCTTGCAGGGGAGGAGAGCAGGCAGCAGCGCGATCCTGCAGGATCACACTGCTGCCCGGGGTGACAGGGGCTCCGATCCACAGGGCTCCCCAAACCTCAAAACACTAAAAAAAATTGCAACACACTTCCAGTTTGCAATCCCAATGCCCCAGTTTGAAAATCTCTGCTTAACTGGGATGAACAGATCAAAGCCATGCTGCTTTAGAAGAAACCACCTACAGACTTACAGGTTCTCCTTTGGGCCCAGGAGATCCAGGGGTGCCTTTGCCTCCCTTAGTACCAGGACTGCCAGGAGATCCATTGCTGCCAGTAACTCCCTTTGAAAATAAAAGGAGGAAGAGAAGAGTCAAAAATACATACAAAGAGAAAATGTCAAAAGAGCAATCAAGGCAGTGTCACCAGTATGGAGCACAAGCACTTCCAAGAGCCATAACACCCCATGTAGCCTTTGGCATTACACAGGATGCATCACACTTTCTCTTCTCCTACATCAACCTGCAAATGGTTCGCAATGCTGCTGAAAAACAGATTAATTTGGTCCCAAGATTGTTCCAGGATTGCAGTGGTCCCTTGTAGCAACTCAGCACAGCTTAGGAGCATAGGCTAGCCATGTGTATACGCCTTTCCCCCCCTACAAATATCATTTGGAGAGGAAAACCTGGGAGAAAATGTTGCGCATTCTGTTTTGGAAAAATGGTTTAAAAAAGGATTTACAAGTCCAACGTTTTTATGCACTGATTTTTTAATACACTGATTTGACTCAACACTGATGGCCAGAGGATAAGAAGGAAACCTGCTGATTTCTGGAGAAGGGGAAAAACACCACATCCCATTCTAAAAACTGCTTTTCTAGGGCGTCAGTCAGGGAGTCAGACTTTCAGAATTGCTATTTTCAGTTTGCTCCGAGACCCTCTCACTGAAGAATGGAATGTGAAAGCGATAGTTACTTTTGCATTCCATTCTTCAGTGAGAGAGGGTCACTTTTCTCAGAAGGAGCTGAAAATAACAGTTCTAATTGTCTTCCTGACTGACTTGGGTATTTTGTAACTGCTTTTAGTTAACATATTTTTTTATATCAATGGGGAGTCCCAGAACCAAATCCCAGTTGATACCGAGACCCAATTGTATATTACATTTCACATGGGATAGAGAGGTAGTTTCTGTGAACAGAGATCTCAGATAATCTTTTAGATACTCGTTAAAATTTTAATGACCAGAGGAACACCTACCTTGGCTCCTCTTTCACCAGGGGCCCCTGGTGGTCCATTACTACCAGGCACACCAGGATCACCCTGAAATAGACGGAAAGCGCAATGGTCAGACTAGCACTATATATGTGAATAGCAACATTATTTTCCATATTAATATAGAGTGTTGTCTTTTGTCATCTTAAGAAACAGTACAGACCTTTATCCCCTGCTCTCCTGCTGGTCCCTGATCTCCAGCACTTCCAGGATAACCATCAGAGCCCTAGGGAAGAAATTAAATAATTAAATTTAAAGATTTGTAACACTAGTCACAGTTTCAGAGAATAAAGCATACATTACAGAAATGGGCTCCAAGTTACCAAATAAAATAATGCCATCTCATTTTTAAAGATTACTGTCCCTTCTCTCCTTTGTCCAAGACTGTCACAAGCCAAGAAGAAGCCATTCAAGACTAAATTTTAATCTGAGTTAAAGTCTTTTAACATACTTGTTGCTAATACAGTATCTGAGCTGCCTTTTTACTTAATTGAGCATAGTCAAATGAACACTGTGCCAAATATTAGAACTAGAAAGGGTATAACAATAACCAATCTATAATAAATAATATTTATAACGATCATAATATACTGATGACACCCAACTCTCTCTCTCCTTTCCCCCTGATTCAGAGGAGGCGGTTGAGGTCCTGGATCATTGTCTGGAGGCAATTGGGGGCTGGATGTGGGCAAACAAGCTGAAATTAAGTCCGGATAAGACAGAGGTGCTCCTGGTCCAGAAACCCACAGCTCGGGTATTGGACTACCGCCCTGCTCTGATTGGGGTTGCACTCCCTCTGAAGGAGCAGGTCCGCAGTCTGGGGGTTCTCCTGGATCCACAGCTGCTCCTGGAATCCCAGATCTGCGCAGATCTGGCCACGGTGACCCACGCCCTAGTGACATCCAGATTAGATTACTGCAATGCGCTCTACAAGGGGCTGCCTCTGAAGACAGTCCGGAAATTACAACTAGTGCAGAATGCGGCTGCTCGTGTGGTTGCTGGGGCACATCGGTTCGACTCTGTCGGGCTGTTGCTTCGGCAGCTACACTGGCTGCCAGTTCCTTTCTGGGCCCGATTCAAAGTGCTAGTTTTGACCTTTAAAGCCCTTTACGGCTCAGGTCCGGGGTATTTGAGGGACCGCCTCCTTCCATATACCTATTTCCCCATGTATAAGACGCACCCATGTATAAGACGCACCTTAATTTTGGGGCCAGAAATTTGAAAAAAAATGTACCACCACACATAAAGTTACTGAACTCAAGTTTTATTAAAACTACTCGTCACTGTCAAAACTCTCATCCATCAGCTTGTCCTCATCTGTGGTTGATGACGAATCGCTGTCATCATATATTGCATCGTCATCAGTTCCATCTAAGGCATTTGAAATGCCACATTTCTTAAATGATTTGATAATGATCTCGATCTTAATATTATCCCAGGATCTTTTCACCCAGGCACAAACTTCTCCTATAGTTGGTTTCTTCACTCTTCCTGCTGGTGTCAAATTGTCCCCAGAAGACTTCATCCATTTGTTCCATTCGTCTCTCATGGTAGCTTTGAACGGTTTGTTAATGCTGACATCGAGTGGTTGGAGCTGGGATGTCAAACCTCCAGGTATGACGGCAAGTTTTGTTTTTTGCTCTGCAGCAATCTGCTTTGTGTTTGGTGTTATGTGTGCCCTGAACTGATCAAGCACCAATAGGGCAGGTTTGCGTAAGAGCCCACCTCGTCTCCTGCTCCAAACTTTCTCAAACCAGATCTTCATCCCATTCTGATCCATCCAACCCTTTTCATGAACGTGGACAATCACTCCTCGGGGAATGTCTTCTTTTGGCATTGTTTTACGTTTGAAAATCAGCATAGGAGGCAGCTTGGTTCCATCAGCACAACAAGCTAGAACAGCTGTATAATGGCTCTTTTCATGTCCACTTGTCTTCACAATTACAGTTTTCACCCCCTTCTTATCAACAGTTCTGTTACTTGGGACATCAAACTGAAGGGGGACTTCGTCCATATTTGCAATCTGTCCCAACTCAAACTGATGTGTCTTCCGGCATTGAATGACAAACCAATGAAATTTGAGTACCTTCTCCTCATAGCTTTCAGGCATCTTTTGGGCAAGTCTGGTGCGTGTGCGCATGCTTAGTCCATTCCGTTTCATGAACCTGAAGCACCAATTGTGTCCTCCTTTGAAATCAGTAACTTCTTTTTCATCAGCAATTTTTCTTGCCTCATGCTGAACCATCGTTGTGGACACAGGAATTCCAATTGCCCTTTGCTCTTCTATCCATATCTTCAATTCCGTCTCTAAATCAGGCCATTTTGCTGACTTGCCTCTCATGGCCTTCTTCCGCCGTGGCATTTTGACTAAGGTTTCTTCTTCCCGTAGCCAGTCTCGGATGGTTTTCTCAGTTGGAGGAGGACCAAATCTACGTTCAGCAGCACGATTTCCATTCACTTTTGCAAACTTGATCACTTGTAATTTGAATTCAGCACTGTACGAAAATCTTCTCTGAGCCATTTCTGGGCAGAACGTGTCTTTAGGTTACAATTTGCCAACAAGTGGGGAAAAATGCCTCCACCCCCCCCAGGGGCGGACCTAATGTAAAATGGCGCCCAATGATAACATGCTGCCTGGCGCCCTGCCCCCTCTGAGAAGCGGCAGGGGGCGTTAGGAAATGCTGCGTTCTCCATGCTCCTGACGGCTTTTTAAGGGAAGCGGGAGCACAGATAACGCGTTCTCCGTGCTCCCTCTTGCCTTAAAGAGCCGAGACCGCAGCGTTGCCCGCTCAGGCAGCGCTGCGTTCTCCGTGCTCCTGTTGTCTCAAAGAGCCTGCAAGCGGCAGCGCTGCCTCCGGCCCTTTAAGACAAGCGGTAGCGCGGGGAAC
>JAJKFI010000015.1:21806997-21896091 GCA_029204185.1 Lerista edwardsae | reverse complement strand
TGAAAGAGCCGGTGGCAGCGCTGCCTCCGGCCCTTTAAGACAAGCGGGAGCGCGGGGAACCGTGCTCCTGCTTGTCTCAAAGGACGGGTCTTTCAGGGGATCGGATGCACGTGCATCTGATCCCCTGAAAGAGCCGGTGGCAGCGCTGCCTCCGGCCCTTTAAGACAAGCGGGAGCGCGGAGAACCGTGCTACTGCATGTCTCAAAGGACCGGCGAGGGTGCACGTGCTCACGTGCCTTGTATAAGACGCACCTAGTTTTTAGCGGCCCAATTGTTTGAAAAAAGGTGCGTCTTATACTTGGGGAAATACGGTAATCCTAGCCGTACTCTTAGGTCATCGGGGGGGGGGCCCTTTTGACTGTGCCGCTACCAGGAGAGGTGAGGGGGATGGCGGCCAGGAACAGGGCCTTCTCGGCAGTGGCCCCCCAACTTTGGAATACCCTCCCCTTAGAATTAAGAACTGCTCCCTTTGGCAATATTTTGTCGGGGGTTGAAGACTTTTTTATTTCAACAAGCCTTTAATTGTTGACAGGCTGGCTGGCATTTTATACATTCGATCCACGGGGCTTGCTGTTTTAAATTTTAACTGTTTTAAATATTGTTTTAACATTGCTTTTAATGGTTAAATTGTACATACTGTGATTCATTGTATTTTAATGTTGTAAGCCTCCTTGGGTGCCCGTGGGGCAGAAAGGCGAGATAGAAATTAAATAAATAAATAAATAAATAAATAAATAAATAAATAATAATAATAAATAAAAATAAAAATAAAAATAAAAATAAAAATAAAAATAACATTTATTATAAGAAATATATCTGAGAATATCCTAGATATTTTGGGTATTTAAGGACCAGATATTCAACAGGCCAAATCCAGCCACCAACATCTGGCAGACTGTGCATAATAAACAACAATAATAGAGCAATCCTACCCTTTCTCCTGGGTCGCCCTTACAGCCAGGAGGTCCAATACGTCCCAATTTTCCCTGCAGATCACACATAAAACAAAAAAGAGACATTCTAAAAACTATTAGAAAAATGGTTATAGATTTTTCATTCATCTCATGAACGGCCTACCACTAGTCAGGAGATTATTTGGGCTTCAAGTTCTTTGTATATGTTGTACCAAGTTACAAAATAAAAGTTGTACAAGTGTTGCGTTTTAAGGCCAGTTCCTGCACACATGGATGCACAAATGAGCACTCAGTTGAATATGCGGGAAGCACTCGACGTCTGAGAAAGTGGAGCTACACTTATTGGAGTGCCGCAACTCTCATCTACTATTTGGACTAGTGGGCAGCAGCATGAGGATTGTCGTGGTATCCACATGGCTTGTGGGAATCAGGGATGCTGAAACATTACCCCCAACACCTTGTGACTAAGATTTCTCTCTCAGTGCCCTGAATGAGATAAAACAAAGACATGGCTATCAGAGCTCCTCAAAACTGTGAGAGGAGGCTCCTGGGTGACTGAAAGTGCAAAGATACTGGTAGGCCGGTGCCTGGATGTGTGCTGTCTCCCCTGTGCTGGGCTCGGACAAAGTAAGGTCAGCCTAGGTTGGCTGGCCTCCTCCTCTGCCTGGGGAGGGCAGAGGCAAGGGAGGGTGAACCTGTGGGTGGGCTGGCCAAGGCTGGATCCTAATCCCCAGCCCCAGCCTGGTCAGCCCTTGGATTTTGCTGGTATAGATCCTTTTAGCCCCATAGGAGTGGCTGGGGGCTTTACTTAGGGTAAGGAGAAAATAAGGGGGAAACATCCCCTTCCCGCAAGGTGACCTCCAGCTGTCTCCTAACCTGTGCTGGATACAGTGTAGACCAGGATTGTGCTCTAATGAACACAAAACGGTGTAGTCTCCTTTAGCCATGTTGCTGTACAGAGCTTATAAAAAGGTAAGTGTTATATGTCAATTGACTCTTTCAGTTTGGAACAATGTTTGAGATTTGACTTTGGCATTTCAGTTCCTTTCAAAAGAATCTTCTGCTGTAAATTAAAGTGCTTGGCATTTAATCATTGAATAACTTTACCTTCTGTCCATCAGTGCCATTTCTTCCAGCCAAGCCACTCGCCCCCTAAGGTAAAAGAAATAGGGCATTAGAAATAGTTTCTCTATAAAATAGAATTGGGATTGTGAGAGATATGCAGACATTAGACCTTACCTTTCGGCCATCTCCTCCAAACTCTCCCTGTAAAAGACAACGGAAAGAAGAATAATGAATACAGGTCGCTTACTTACAATCAGCCACAATGACATGGTAGATCATAAAAGGGTGTTGCCTTATTCCAACATTTAAGAAATTACCTAGAACAGAATAGCACAAATTTTAGAATTCTGTGTTGAAATGTTTCCATACACACACACACACACACACACACACACACATATATATAAATACACCTCAGTTTTCATGCAAACTCCTCCCTTTCATGCAAACTCCTCCCTATCCCTGTACTTATTGTTCAAAAACAGACATATGCAATATGTGCATGCAATCCATAAAGCATTGGACCCACAAAACCTATGTATTTCAATAGGGTACATGTGGGATAAATTGTTGTTTGACAGCTATCCTGAAAGCAGAACCTAGTGATACTTCGGTTTCCATAATTCTTCCTGTACAGGAAGTCTATCTTAATAATCTCAAGAACTGCAGTTTTTTCTTAAGAACTGACATGCTATCTATCTGCTATCTTGCTTCTATCTTAAGAACTGACATCGCAGCTATTTTTTTCTCTCTTGCCACCATTTTGGCTTGGCCATTCAGCCAGAGTACTCATAAACAACTCTGTTATTTTGGTTAGTCATGATAGAGGTATTACCAGACTGGGTTAAAAAAAAATAGATCCATATGGCTATCAATTCTTAAAGTTGTTCACCATCTGGAATAATCCCACAAAAAATGGTTTGTAGTTTTGAATTCATTTATGAACAGTGTAATATTCATCAATTTGAATTGTTATTAATTTGCTAATTAAGCATGAATTAATCTCACACAAATTTTGTGTTTGATTTCCATGCAGTATATCACCAAAGGTGACACATCTGAATACAACCTGAAATACACAAATACATGTATTGCAAAAGTACAATACACTTCCCAGGATTTTCAGAAAGTAATATAAAATACCGCTTACCTTTTCACCTTTTAGGCCATGAATACCCTATGGAGGGAATAAAGATTAATATTCTATTAGTATTTGTTGTTGTGTGACACCAGTGCAGGTCTTTGTTTAGTATAGATACAATATCGTGACAAGGGTGGAATGATCCTTATAAAGGTTTTTTAAATCTTTGATTTAAAGCCAGTTTGAATGACAGTATAAACCAGTCTTTAATTGTCTAATGTATTCCTTGAACAAGCATGCATTCTAATCAGTCACTGCAATAAACAAATCATCTGTTTGTACCAGCACTTTTGCTGTGCTGCTCCGGAGCATAACCCCAAATCTCGGGTCCTGCAGCCTTACATCTTTTTTGTGCCACAGAATGTATATCTGCTTAGAGGCGCACTATACCCAGGAAGTGGGGGATTGGGAGGAGAAAGGGGATTTAAATTCCCTCACACCAAACATGTCATGTAGCGGGTATGCGGGGGTACGCACGTACCCGTTCCTAGGGTTAGGGCTGGCCCCACCCATTCGCACGCCCACTCGTCGATTCCGTCGGCGCTCCGCTCCATCCCCTGCAACGTTTGAGTTGCCTGCACGTTCTCAGAGCCAGGCAGGCAGCAGAGCGAGGGAGACCGATGGCAGAAGCGTGAGCAGGTAGGCTGCCTGGGGCTCCCTCCCGAGGAGGCGCAGCGGTTCCTGGGGGTGGTTCCTGGATTCCGGCTATGACCTTACTTCCAGTGGGCGGGCCCCAACACAAGTGCCAATCAAAAGTGAGTACCTGTTGCTAAATCATTTAGATGCCATTACTGCTCACACCTCTGTAAGCCTCCTGCTCTGCAATGCATCTCCTCAGGCCTGAACTAGCACAAGTCCAAGGAAAGAAAGTAGACAGGGGGGCTGCAGGAAATGTGGATAGATATGGCTCTGAATTCATCCCCTTCTGTAGATTCTATAGGGCCCATTATGCCCCCTTCCTGCTCCTGCTGCTGCCTTTTCTGCTCTGGCAGGTGTAGGCAGCTCTGGCAACTGAGCTGGAGCACTCCTTCTGAAGCCATTTTGCGACAGCGGAAGCCTCTTCTGCTATTGCAAAGCCTCATGTAGAACATCTCAATCCTGCCTAATTTGGGCTGCAGTTTAGAGGGCACGCTTGCATAGTGGCAAGTAGCATGGAACAAATCCTTTGTCAATTTAATTCTGTAATCACTCCGTAATCATAATACAAATGTATTATGACATTTGTTTCCCTTTGTAAACTTTGCTTTAACACTACGTCATCTTTCCCCTAACCCAGGCACCACTGTATCTAGCACTATAACCTTCTGCACAACCACTGAACCAGCATCTATCTTGATGAGTAGCAATGTACCCCTTGCTTAGTCAAGACATACGCAGAAGGATAAAGACAAGACAAGAATTCTTTACCTTGGGACCAGGATATCCAATTGGACCTTCTATTCCTGGGTCACCCTATATTTGAAAAGGCAAATAATAGTAATAATTTCAAGAGCATGAATCATATCATTCAACGTTGCTACAGGAATACATGGAAGAATCTTATTGTTTTATTCTATACATGGTACACTGAGATTGATAAGAAGCCAGAAACAGATAAAAGTTTGAAATGGGCATTATGTGCCAAAACATGCTACAGAAATCCATTTTTAAAACATCTTTCTACCAAAGGCATGTATGAGGTGTGAAAATACATGAGAAGAGATCCTGTTTCTAAAAAAGAGGGTTTGGACACAGCACCAAACCATGGGGTTAATGTTCTACAACTGAATCACAGGCTCCTGAGCACTCCCTGCCCTCTTCCACATTTAACACATGGCGATTCCTTCCCTCCTTTTCTGGTTTAATAACAACATGGGCAGCCTAATACTGAATTGCCAGACAGCCCGGGAACGCCAGGCAGCTGCAGCTGCATCCCGAGGCAGCCAGGTAGCCGAGGGAGCCTACATGGTATGGGTGCAGAGCGGGCAACGAGTCTACTTGATTCTGTGCCAGCTATTTAGCCAGTGCAGAAGTAAGGGCCTCTGAGTCCTTCCTCTGCTTCACCCCTCTCCCCGCGCAGGAACACTCCCACCCCAAAAGGCTGCACTGCCGCAAGCGGCAAACTCGCTGGCGACCCATGCTCCTCCAGAACACACCCTTTCCCAGTGCCAGCGGAAAGGCCTTACCGCTGGCATTGAAGGTGCTTTACAATACCATACGCAACAGTTGCCTGTGGGGTATGAGCGACCCGCCCACGGTAACGGGCTTCGGATTGGGCCCATAGTGTTCTAGCTCAATTGGCAAACTAATAAGCCCTGAAAAGCAACTTGCATACTGCCTTTTGCCGATAGGGAGGGATGTGGTTTTTTGGATGATATTTTTTCCAAAATTCTTGATTAAATTAAACAGAACTGTTTAATTTATTTTCCAGTTTTGCTTTGCAGGTCTCGTACAAACTATATTGTACTGGTTCAGACAGAACAGGAAGCTATGGGTTGCCTCAAATCTGGACATTTGGGAAGAAATCACCACATCTGAGAGGTGGAAAAAGAACAAACTTTGGACATCTCAGTACCAAGCTGCAGTGTGTCTCCAGTATGAAGTCAACAGGGTGTGAGTGTGTAGCCAAGTGCAGTGTGCGTAGGGTTAGGCCACACGTGCCTTCTAATAAGTATAGCAGAAGAAACACCTTAATTATGACAGATTTTGTATTAATACAGCATTCTGTAATGAGGGGTCACTTAAAAATACAGTACACAATTTTAAAATTGCATCTGTATCATAGAATCACTAACAACTTGAACATGAAAATGTGGGCTACAGGTGTGGGCACAAGGTGTGGGCCAAGGATTGGGGCATGAGCCTTGACAGCCGATGGACAGAAAATCTAATGTTGGAAACAGGGCAAATAAGGAGGGAGGGAATGTCAGAAGAACCTGTGCTGCTCTTAAGTTCTTTGATACACTCCCCATCACACCGAGGCTATTCTTTAAAGTTGATACATTCGGATAGTGTACATTTTCTGATCATGAGCACAAGAAGTGGAATTATATTACAAATTACTACAGTCTCAAACTCACCAGTCTCTCTAAATAGTTTTAGCATCAAATTTATAGACTAGTTTTGAGGATCACAATCTTAGACTGTGGGTTAAATATTAATCCCCAATTTGGGATTCAGATCTGAAGACGTCCAACAAGATTCTGAATATTTCAATATCCAATGTCCAAAAATTACCTCAGTCGTTTGCAGGATATCGTGTCAATGGTAGAATTATCGGAGTTCTTGTATTTTTCACTTACTCACCTGTCGTCCTTTCAGCCCAGGGACGCCTGGGGCTCCCATGCTACCCTTTGCACCCTAAAACCAAGATTAAAAATCAATTAGAGCAACATTTCTTGCCTCCTCCCACTGCAATAGAACAGCAACCAGCAGTTTATGGTGGCCAAAAAGTCTGTGCTAGGCATAGTCCATAGAGACTTAGAGTTCATGTCTCATGGAGTTTAGCCTTTAATCCCATCAGAATCTATGATTTATGTGACATAAGAAGTTGAATAAGTTCCAGGAGAGGTCCTGCCACAGTCTGAGCCAAATGACACTTTGTGCTACATAGGTAGGTTGCCCTTATCCTTTTTTCCTTTCTAGTAATAGCCATGGTGAGGTGGATGAAAGGATCAGACTAGGGACCATGGCATGAAGGAGGACATTCACCCCTCTTCCCCTGAACTGCAGCTCTGATGGAAAAGCCCCTTGACAGTACAACTTGCCCAAGAGCAGAAGTTTACATAGACTAATGAATGGAATTACAATTCCTTACTACAGTAAATAGAAAATTATTTTGGAGGGGGATCTTTCATTTGGACTAAAATATGAAGGGAGAGGGCTAACCTCTTTCCTTATGCTGCAGTGGTCTAGATTTCACTCCTCCCTGTTATTCATATATTTTACATAGAACAATGTCATTCGACTCACCTTTTGTCCTCGAAAGCCCTTTGGGCCAGGTGGGCCTTCAATTTCCAGGCAGCTCATTTTGTAGCACTGAAAATAAACCAAAGTGAAAATTAGATGAAGCTTTTCAGTTAAGGACTTGAGACATTTCTACACTGTCAGGAAAGAGGATTTGGAACTATGAGGAAAACTGATATACTTCCAAACTAGGTCTGAAGGTCTCCTGCCTCCCTCAAAGAGCACCCTTTCCCCCTATGTCAGACATGCCTCCTAAAACAGCTGCTGGATATTTCTTCCCTTCAGACCTCTTCCAAAAGTTTACCTATTCCATGAAGCTATTGGCACCATGTCTGAGACCAGCATTTTTCAAAATGTGGGTTTTAACCCACAAGTGGGCTGCAACCCAATTTTTAGTGGGTCATGTAATGCTGCCCACCACCCCACCAAAACTTGTGGGTTGCAAAGCTTTCACGTTTTTACGTGCGCTGAGGCAATCGGCCTGCTCTGAATGTGTTGTGCGTTGTGTTCTTGCTGACAAAAAACACACTTGTCAGCAAGAACAAGATGAGACAAGGCCCAGAATGGGCTGCAGACTGCTGCAAAAAGGCTCTGATAGCAGACTTTTTGCATTAAAAAAGTGAATATTCAGCAATCCGGACGTTTTGGCAGTGATATGCAGACATCATCATGTCACCGCCAAAATTTCTGGGTTGCCTCTCTCCCTATTGTAACTAAGCTGATATATGTGTAATTGAAACATCTGCAGCAGTTTTCACTGCATTCTCATATCCCCATTTTTCTCTCCTTCCTTTGTTATGTCCCTCATGTTGATCTAGATTTTAAGCCCTTTTAGTAAGGGACCTGTCCTCTCATTCTGTGTAAAGCATCATGTACATTGAGGGTTCTCTCCCTCTCTCTCTCTGCCCAGAAGTTGGCTTGAGACTGCTGACACTTGCTGGCCCGGTGCTACTGCACCTGCAATAAGTGTACATATGTAGGGCTATCCCAAAGACCATGGCTACGTGGCGCATGTTTCTCTGGAATTCCAGATGCATTGTCAGGAGTCATTTTTTGCCACCAGTTAGAGGATTGTTTGGAAAAAAATCCTGTGAAGGTTGCTTACTTACCTCTCCATAGGCTTGATGTTTCTGTTGGGAAAAAGGTAAAAACAAAATCCAGTTAGCTACAGAAAGAAAAACTATAATTATAGGAAGAACAAAACTCTTTCATCTTGACCTCGGCACACTTTGCTTTCCGAGTAAGCATGGACCCCGCCACTGACCCATGGAGGGTCATTGCTCCCTTTCTCTTTTAAAAGCAAGTTTCTAACTTTTGGCGTGTGGAGGAAAATTATGTAGCATCCTATAAGATCAGAAGCCAGTTAGGGGCTGGGGAAATTTTACACTGATGGCAAGCGATGCTTTGTTTAGCCTCGTGTTTTTGCTCCTGGCTTCTTGCTCTTAACTCTGCTTGCCATCAAATAGCAGTCCACATGTCTGTTCCTTTCTTTACCATGTATCATTGCAGTTTTTGCTAGGGAGACCCAAATTCTTTCAAAATATGAATGTTGGAAGCAGAATAAATGAATGATACAAAGTAAAGGGAAGAGAAAATCAGTAAGTGGTAAAAACCAGGCTGCAGTTTCAGTCCCTGGCATCTCAGCTAGAAGTTGTCAGGAAATGGGCCTGGGAATAATCAAGACCTTGGAGCACCACCGTCAATGGGGATGACAGTATCTATGTGCACAATCTACAAAATGTGCAGATTCGAGTCTGTGCAGAACTTGAGGTTTGATATACACAAACATGATATACACAAATCCTCTCTATGGTGTTGCTTGAATGGCTGCTGCTTACCTTTACTGGCACAGGAAGGAAATTTATTATTTTTATGTAAAGTCAATACAAGCAGGGTTTTTTTTTCAGTGACTCCGGTTTATTCCAATCTGATTTAGAATGCTCTGGAATAGCTTTGCAATATGGTTGGAATAGGACATGGTGAGTGAATTCTGGAAACATGTAAGCATATCCATGTCCACTGAAAATGTCTCAGAAACTCCACTGAAAACTCCGAGATAACTTTTAACACCTAGAGGAGTGTGTGCATCCGCTCGTGTCTCTGTAGTCCTCATTTATTATGAAACACAGCATTATTCTTCTGTTCCTCTGTGCTTAATGATATACCTCATGGAGTGGCTTATGAGTTTCGAGATCCAGGACAGTTCAAATATCAGGAGGTGCAGAGATCCAGAGGACTGGGAAGAGATCTGGATTTTGTAGAGCATTGGAATTTGGATGCAGCGCCACCTGCAGGACTCTGCAGGGCAGAGACCTTTTACCTGTAGTTTATGACCCTTGCAGGAGGTGTGGTCCTTAATATTGTTTCTTTCCTGCTCTCTCTTTTCCACACCATCAAAGCAGGGGGCTATATACAGCCTGAGCTCCTGCCTCCACAACAACAGGCCCCAACCTCCCACACACATCTATAAAAGGACAGCTTTCGGGTTCTATGTTTAGTAGGAACTTCTGACCACTCAGAAGATATGTAATCTTGGAAAGCGTGAGTGAAGTATTTCTTTTGAAACCGTAACCAGCTTTTGCTCCTGTGTATGCTAACTGAGAGCAGCAGCCTAGCCAAGTGGCAGAGATTACCATTGGGAAAGGGTCCTTTTGCTTACTGCTCTGCTCACCCCTTTTTGAATGGTTAAGGGCATGAAGGCAGTTATGGTGGAGTGCTGTGGGCAGAAGCCAGATTACAGGAGAGCAAAAGCAGAGCTGGCAGTGAGAATATTGAGACAGAAGGAGTTGGATGCCCAATCCCTACATTCCCCCCTCCCCACCCAGCAGCCTCGGCACTGTGGTCTTCCAGAGTTGGGCAGGGACATTTTTGTATAAAGCTTGTTGAGCTTTATGCTTGTGTAGGGTTTGCATCAGAAAAAATACCATGTTGGAAGCTCAAGGTATTGAGCATGTTGGTATTCAAGATAATACCATATCATGGAAATGGAGTCCCCCAGTCCCCGCCATGAGTTCCACCAGTGCAGAGATTTTTCTTCTAAGCAGTTGCATAGCAGCCTTCCTAAAT
This sequence comes from Lerista edwardsae, assembly GCA_029204185.1. Lineage (NCBI taxonomy): Eukaryota > Metazoa > Chordata > Lepidosauria > Squamata > Scincidae > Lerista > Lerista edwardsae. The sequence continues at coordinate 21,885,960 of JAJKFI010000015.1, read as the reverse complement.
GTTTTGTGCAAAGCTACTGTTCCCAATTCCAACAGGAACATCTCACTTTGTACAACTTCTGTCCTAGAAGTCCAGCCCAAACCTATTTAAACAAAATGGCTTCTTGAGACATGGCATTGATTCCCCCCTCCCCTGCAAAAAAGGAACATTTTAAGACTTACCATAACTTGGATGATCCTATCAGTGGTGTTGAAATCTATCCTAATGGAATCTTTCTCTGTAATGGCATAGCCATTACGGTACAGCTCCTGTGGGGAGCTGGCAATATCCCGGAGCCCTTGTTCGTAGATGTTCTGGCTGGGGGCCACGGCAAAGAGCTTGATACCCGCATCTCGTGCTCTTTCAGCTTGTAGCTTCATCCCCCCACAGGGGCTTCCTGTCACATGGCCATCAGTTATTACAATAGCATAATTCACCCCACGAGCTCCCTTGGATTTGATCTCTGCTGTCATGTTGGAGAGAGCACAGTCTGTGAATGTGCCTCTGCCAATGTACTGGATGGCCATCAACTTAGCTATAAATTCAGACTCGCTGCTGGTGAAGTCACTGTAAATCTTCACCACATCAGAAAAGTGAAGTCCCCCAAATTGCCAGGTGATGGCTACATTGCCCTGGTAGAGTTCAGCCTTCAGCCTCCCAATGAATTTAGTGACGAAGTCCTTGATGTTATTGACCAGGCTTTCGATGGGCACAGTCTGCAGGGCAATGCTCTCGGATGTGTCAATCACGAAGTAGACATTGATGGGGCAGTCAGTTTTATCTGTATAGAGAGACAGTGAGGCAGAATGCACTGAAGAGATCTGGATGCCACCAACTACTATCAGACTTTCTAGATATCATTGCCGGACTGGATGCTTGTGGTTGGCACCAAGAGCAAAGCAGAAAAGAGACTGAATTATCAGCCAGAAATTCACCAGTTTGAATTGACACCTATGACTGACACCTCTGTCAGTCACAATTATCAAGTGGCCTTGGGTAAAATCATACATTCTCTCTCTCTCTCTCTCTCTCTCTCTCTCTCTCTCTCTCTCTCTCTCACACACACACACACACACACACACACACACACACACACACTCTGAAGATAATACTGATCTATTTTACAGAGGTGTCAAAAGGACTATGGCTACAGTGTATGTTAAGTGTTTTCAATGCTCAAAAGCACAATGCAGATTTGTATCATCATCATCATCCCCACCAAGAAAGTCTACGGGATAGAAATAGCTATTGTTGAGGTACTGAGGGCTCAATCCTAATCAACTTTCCAGCACCAGGGTAAGATCACTGCAGCTCTGAAGTGAGGGAACAAACAAAGGCCCCTGTGAATATTAATCCACTGCAGAGTGCAGATTATGCCAGTGGCGGGCCTTGCGGGGGGTCCAGAGGGGTCACAGGGGGCTGGAGCGGCAGCAGAACAGCTGCTGCCGCTTACCCATCTGCTGGAGCTGCCACAGGCCCAAAAGTGAGCAGCCCACTCACCCGCCCCTGTGCTCAGAGCGCTCCAAAATGGAGTGTGAAGGCAGTGGCAGCACCAGAGGCAGGAAACTAGTGCCAAGGGGGCAGCAATTGTCAACCCAGCCAGAGCGGCGCATGCCCCATTGGCCCAGCTATGCCAGTGCTGGAAAGATGGTTAGGATTGCATTATAAGTCTTCGTGACATCTGGTAGTATAGGTCAATGAACAACTTATGATGGCTGTAACGCAGGAAAAAATCTCAGGTCCATTTAGTCTCATAACACCACTCAGGGAACAAATGGAACCACATAATATAACATTATATGGACTTTAAAACAAATACTGGATATAAACTGAACATTCCTGGATCCTTTTTCCGTTCTGTTCCACCCTTCTTCAGCCATCATTCTTCTTCCACCCCACATGCATACTCTGCCAAGGTTTTCCTAGTGCTGAATATGGACCCCATGGCTTTATATACTGTGGTTTATGAAAACACTGTCAGCTTCAGAGGACAGGTTTCTCGCGCCGTTAAAGTGATCTTTACAGTTTGAACAGCAAAGACAGTTACAGCCTGATATGTTCTCAGAGAAAACAACTGCATGAGGCCCTCACTATCCTACATGTACAGGTTGCTCCAGCAAGTGCACACTGCTTGGCTTAGTGGCATTCCTCACAGAAGTGTCTGGGCATGTCAGAAAGTATAATGATCAGGGCAATTATGTGGTGCCAGTGGTGTCACTGGAGAAGAGATGTGGTATGGACCGCACCAGATGACATCATGTGGGCTGACATCAAAGGTGGGAAGTCAAAAATTTACTGGCCAGGTAGATCTGGGTTCCACATCAGGAAGCCCCGTGGACCAAGGCTCCAGAGACTTTTCAGGCCACCCTCCCCCGACCCTGCTCATCCCCATTTCTGTCCTCCCCCCATTCTGCACTGGGTGACATAAAATCTAATGATACCACTGTGTGGTGCCTGGCAACTGGTTTACTTATTTCATTTAAATGTATGACATGCAGCATTCATGTTGCAACTGTCAAGTACGTGACAGTTGGTGTTTGCCAAGAAAGCACGATCCAGGCCAATAATGTGACTTTATAACTGGAATGATGACAAGAGGCCTCAGATCCCACATGATGAGAGGAAGCTCACACTTTTAACTGTCAGAACAATCACTGTCTACTAGCAAGCTGGCTTGGAAGAAGTTCTGCTTGGCTTTCATTTCTGGGAAAATTCTGTGAGCGGTTGTAACTCACTTACACAGCACATTCAAACCAGTGAACAAAAGTCACATCACGGGAGCTTCCTGAGTTGACGCAAAGAAAGTCAACCACGACACAAAAGGAAGTTCTTCAACTATAACCATCTTCACCAACTCCACAGCCAAATTCAGTCAAAAGAGTCCATGCTACTGAAGCAACTAGCCTCTCAACTTGACAGGAGTTTTTTGTCACTCCTTTGGTAAATGAGGAACAATAGAGGCACATACTTGGGGCCAGGGATGAGCAATCCAAGGAAACAAGTTATAAAAATGAGCTTGTCCCACTAAAGATCCTACAGAACCTTAACGGAAGAAAAAGTATAAAGAGTTGTGTCACAGACCCCACTTGTCTTAGTTCTTCATTTCACATTTTGTTCCTTGCTGTCAGTTTTACTGTTCACTGACCTGCTGGTGCCAGAACCACTCACTCCCAGACCCAACCTGCCCCTTTACCTCCCTATTCCACGTACACCCTGCCCTTGTTCTCCCCTCCCCCAACTCCAATTCTGCTTACCTTTGTCGGCAGGCCCACAACAACCCACTGCATGCAAGATGCCATTTCAGCCTCTCCGCCAGCACGCCTGCTATGCAAGAATTTGCACGCTGCTGCTGGAGTGTTCTTTATGATTACTGTAAAGCAGTTGGTTGATATAGGATTGGGAAAAAAATCTAATATTCCATGTTGTTCTTTATTCACATAGTCTGAAGTGATCATTTAGAGCTCTTCACATTGGGTTTTTGCCATCCTCAAAAATGTGGCATTGCCTGCAAATTTGGCTTCCTTGCTGCTCATTCCTAACCCTGCATCATTTATGAATACATGAAATAGAACTGTTGTCAATACGTATAGTTTGGGCAACTCCTGCCATTTATGTTCCTTAATTGTGAATGTCAGTTAGCTGAGAGAAGGAGAATGATGGTGGCTTCTTAAGAATTTCTATTAGAATTCACAGGCATATGACTGAAAAGCGGGGGAAATATTTGTGTATTTGACATTCACTAGGACATTCACTAACCTTTAGACGTTCACTATAAAATATGTATGATTTCCTTCCATTCTCTTTTAACACCTATTTGCATACAGTTTAGATTGCATGTATTTATAACACCCTCTAAAATAGAGCAAAAAAAAAAACAAAAACCCAGACAGGTCCTTGTCCCAGGGTCTCACAATCTAAAATGATTGTACTGGATTTTCAGCTAGATATCTTGAATCCACAAAAAAAATCAAGAAAGAGCCTGAACCATCCAAGTATGCAAAAATGTCACAATACACAGAGTTAAACACATCTATGCAATGCAACTGCACGTAACATCCTCCATGATGATGGATCACTTTGTTCCCCAGTTTAAAATTCAGTGATCTAATTTTCCAACCTCCTAGCTTGAAGGTAAAACAACAGCTTGTCTTTGCAAGGGTCTTTCCTTCAGAACTGGAGAAACATGTGGAATTTTATTTCTAAAAGGGCAAGAAAGGTTATTGGCTGGGCTAAAGGTCAGTCCAAGGCCTGCATGCACTTCCCAACCTGCGTTTAAATGAAGACAGCAAATAATGTTCAACATTATTTGCTGGCGTTCAATTTTAGTGGATGTCCGCTGATTCTGGTGTTGTGAGAGAGAGAGGGAAAAGAAAAGGAAGTGGGAAAGAAGGATGCTGTGGTGGAAAAAGTTTTTAAAATGGTGTTTTTACCTGCGCAAGAAGAAGCTCCAGGAGTCACGTCATCATCATTTTGAGCATGGAGGGGTACCAAGGATGTGTAGAGCAGAATAGCTAAAAAGGCTTTGGAGAACATTTCAGCAACTCTGCCGTATACTTTGAGTCCTGTCATGAAAGCAGAGCCAACACAGTCACCACAGCACACAAGAGGCACATCTGCTTATTTTTTGTGATATGAGCAAAATCTGGACCGTGATAATACATTCATCTTTTCAAAGATGCAATAGGAATATTTCTGACTACCCCCATGTCACTGTCTAGAAGCTTGTCTTAGCCTATGATGCCCCAGCAAGCACCTCATAACATCCCAGGGTATTGCAGCACAGAGATTGGGAACTACTGGTGTAGATGTTCTGGTGCTGCATTTAAACCTGGAATATCCAGGTCTGAATTCCCACTCAGCCACAAAGCTTCCTGGGTGACCTGGGGCCAATCACTATTTCTCACTCTCACCTACCTCACAGGGTTGTTGCGAGGACAAAAGGAGGGGAGGAAGAGGCTACACCAAGCTGAGTTTTTTCCTGGGTCTTACATCCTTTTAGATTGGGAACACTTTTGGGTCAGCCACCCATTTCTTTACCTAGCTATGTAAACTGTGAACAGTTTTTGTTAAAAAGCGGTACACAAACATTCTCCCTCATTATCATACAACCCCAGCTTGACCCTGGCAATGCTTTCTGGCTCCTCTGATTATTGTCCTTGTCTTGTCTATTCCTGCACTTGACCGTACTCTGCCTTAACCTTTGCTACTGTCTCTGGTCCCTTTGACCTTCAGTTGTTCAGCTGCAGCTAAACCTGATTTGAAGCTGGGCCAGCTCTCTTGCTTCTCTAATGTGACCTTAATTTCTTCTAGTTAGTAATACATTCACTAAAAGTAGTTCAAAAAGTAACAGATCCTGCAGCGTACCTTGCATGAATCCTGTGGAACAAAAGAGCCCTGGATGAGGCCAAAAGCCCATCTAGTCCAGCTTCCTGTATCTCACAGTGGCCCACCAGATGCCTCAAGGAGCACAAGAGACAACAAGATGCTTGCATCCTGTTACCACTCCCTTGCACCTGGCATTCTGAGGTAACCTATTTCTAAAACCAGGAGGATTAATATACCCATCATGGTTTCTAACCTTTGATGTACTTTTCTTCCATAAAATTGTACAATTTTAAAGGCATCTAGGCCAGACACCATCACCACATTCTGTGACAAGGAGTTTCACAGATTAATTACTAACTAGACAAAGAAATATTTCCTTTTCTCTGTTCTAATTCTCCTGGCATTAAATTTTAGTGGATGTCCGCTGATTCTGGTGTTGTGAGAGAGGGAAAAGAACATCCTTCTCTCCACTCCATGCATCATCATAACATGCTCCTGTGAGTCTATTCAAAAATAAATCCCATTGTGCTCAGTAGAGCTCACTCCCAGGAAAGGGTATGTAAGATGGCAACTTAAGGTCGCTAAACAGTTTCTAGCACAATGTTAAAATTTAAACTGCATGACTTGAGTGTGTTCTTTGCAATGTATGGCAACAACTACTTTGAGGGTTCTTTGCAAGCAGGGCTGGGAAAAGATCCAGAATTTGAAAAGTGCTTCTTGCCAGGGATGACAGTACCATGATTTCACTTAAGCCAGTGAAAATGAGGCAGAACCTCATTAATAGTCACTAATCTGAGTATGTGGAAGAGCTGAACCTTCAATGGAAAGGCACTGGTGGACAACTAGGCCATAATCAGTTTGAACCATATCAGGGTCAAAGCCCCACTTGGCCAGGAAGTTACCTGGCTGACCTTGGGCCAGTCACCGTCTCTCTGCCTTACTGTTGTGAGGACAAAAGGAGGAAAGGAACCATGTGCAGCGCCCTCCGCGCCTTGGAGGAAGGTGTGAAAAATAGAAAAGTGAAAAATTAGTAAATTCTCTCATCTTTCTTCCCTCCCCCCCCCCGGGAAAAAAAAGAATATATGCTCTTAAATTATGTGTGTGCTTCTCTGCCTTAGACAAGACAGGTCAAGGCCTATATGTGTAGTGCTGTTGAAGTCTGCTTTCAAATTTTAAATCACTGCAATATCAATATTAAGAATATATACTGCTTTTCAACAAAAAGTGGTTTACAAAGCAAAATAAATCAATAAAGCTCCTTGTTCCCAAAGGACTTGCAGTCTAAAAAGGGATGTGGAAAAGGCACCAGCAACTGCCAGTGGAAGAGATGCAAAGCTGGGGTTTAGAGGGACAGTTGCTCTCTCCACATGCAGTCTGCAATGGTCCCGTTTAGACACACTGTCCAGGTTACCACCTCTGCAAGTACTAGGCCTCAGTGACTTTCTTCGCCGAGTGAAGTCTCCAGACCTAAAGCAACCATTTGATCTACTGCACTCTACCATGTTCTGGCTAATTTATGTACAAGAATGGTTTTAAAACAGGAAAGATTATTTTGGGCTTGGTGCAATCTGATTGTGACATTTTGAGAGGGTACAAATGCCATTAAAGTCAGTGAGCTTAAGTGCTCAAGTCCCCATTGATTCCAACAGAAAGTCAATCCAGATTTTCTGGGATTGCACTAAAACTGTTCTATTTATCATTTTTAATACGTCATCTTGGACTTTGTTGATATTTTGTTTTGTAAAGGAGAATACCTATTTGAAGTACTAGATTTACAGCCCAATCCTACCTTAACCAGAGTGACCTGATGTCGTAACCACAAAGGAGGACATCACACCTCAAAATGTTGGACATTCAAGAAAAATGTAGGACGTTACAAAATATATATATTGATTTTGGGGTGTCTTGTCCTCCTTTAGAGCAACCCAACGAACAAATATGCAAGCAATTGATGCGGGCAGCCCCTCTTGATGCTGGCACCCCCGTCTGTCTTGAAATGTAGGAAACTTTGAAATTTACCCAGGACAGAAGGTTGAAATGTAGGACATGTCCTGGATAAAGAGGATGTCTGGCCACCCTGACCTTAATCCCCACGTGACAAAACAGTGATGCTGGTGCAACTTCCACTGCACCAGACAGGGGATTTTGGGCTGCTGGAGGTTTCCTCCAGGTAAGCCCCAACAGCCACAACTTGGACCTGCACCAGCTCAATCACTGTCACAAGTCTACGTTGCTTTGTGAAGGCTGATCAGGCCCGAGAAGGGGTTCGGGATTCAGCATGAGCTGATCATCCCACCAGTGCCTGATCCACCCTCCTCTTCCCCCTAGCACCTATCCCTCCCCGTTCTGCCCTCCTCCTGCCCCATTCAACCCTCACCTTCCTCCAACCACCTGCACGGGCTTTCCTACTAGGGAAACCACCAGTTTCCCTAGGCCTGATGGTGCGAGGGAGGCCACTGCCCACCTCTCTGCCAACAGATCTACGGCACATGTCAACAGAGGCTGCTTTGCAACAGCTGTAAAGCAGCCTCTGTCAGTGCAATGCTAGTTATGCTGATGGGGGAGATTAGGATTGGGCTATCAGTCATCACCACCAGATTTACAGTCTGACGCTAAACATGTTTATTTGAAATACATGTAGCTCGTCTTAGTAGGCATGTACAATGAAAATGGAGGTGTCTGTGCTTCTATAAGTAGGGATGGGTGTGTGTTTTTTGTTAAACATACAAACACACAAAACACCACCTTTTTGGTGTTAAAATATCTGAACAAAAACACAAAAGCACATTTTGGAGTTTAAGATATTTTCTAGATATTAAAATAGATTACTTTTCCAGTTCGAAATAATCACATATGTAGTAGTTTTAAAAAACATTTAAAATGAATAGATATGAGAACTTGGAATGAGAACTTGGAATAAAACATATTACACTGGTTTCTGCCTTTTAAATCACAAAGTCTGAGCAAAAAATAACACAATTTTCAAACAACCCTATCTATAAGGCAAAGTGCTTCAGAGAGCAGAGTGCTTATTAATCTGGCAAGGAAAGCACAAGAAGAATCCATGGCAAAAGGCTCTCTAGTGACACAACTTCTGGTGAACCAACTGACTGGGCTATCATCCTTGGCAAGGATTTTAAAACATTCTGCTCTGTTTGATCTTTATCAGCCCCCTACCCAGAGGCAGCATCAGCTTACTGGGAACCATGGGGGGAAAAAACCTGCATTGGCGTCCTATGGTGTCCCACACCCTGATGCTACGTTGGGTGATACCACCACAATCAGTACTGAAGGTTCAGGATTGGCCTGGTCAGGTGGGCCTCTGTTGAGCATGGGCCTTTAGCCAGTACCCAATCTGGCTGACCTCTGACCACCCTGCCACAGCAGATACCCTTTTCTCTGGAGATTCAACCTGTGACTCCCTGGATGTAAAGCAGGTGCCGGATCCTGATCCCCATCCCCCTGGCTGCCCTGATCTGGCCCTCAGAGTTGGGCCCCTGATTTGGGCAGCGCAGGTCTGAGTAGCCCTATTTAGGCCACTGTGTGTGAGCAGGGAGAAGGAGGAAAACATTCCCCTTTCCTCAGGTTGCCCTGCAGGCAATGCCAAGCCCAGGCTAGATACGGGGCAGGCATGTTGGCCTGCCTATTCCAGCCCAGGGTTAGAATTGCACTCTAGTCTGCTTTAGTGGAAAGTTCTGATGCAACTTTGCTATGACTTCAAAATCACTGGGTTTTGTGATACTGAATGCAAATAACAATACCTGATAATTTAGCTCAAACTATCAGCAGGGCACCAAAGAGCCTGCTCAGCTATCCATTAGATCAAGGAAAAGCAGACACAAAAGTCCATTTGGAAAGTCTGCATCAAACAATGCCCCTGCGGACCCAGTTAGTTGTCTGTTTGCAAAAGGAGGTAGAGAGGGTCTATTTCTTCACTAAGCACACCGTCAATTAAGAGTCCCAGGACCTACGGCAGCTGCTCTCCCCACTTTGGAAGGTTGTGCAGATCTGCTACCAAGCCTACACTAATGCAAGACACACAATAGCTGGTTGAGTTAGTGTCCAGTGTCAGGAGTCCCTTGTCCCTTCTGAGACAAGGGGTAAACACAATCATTACTTTCATGACTTAAGGATGCCCAATTTCCTCTAAGGCAGACATCTCATTACAGAATAGGAGACACATTGCAGCGGCTCTTCTGTCTAATCTGCCTTCATGACATTACCCTGGACAACCAAATGTGCCTATTAGTGAATTACTGCCATATCAAAACAAACACATCGTCCACCATTAGGAATGAAAATATGATATTCAGCGACACCAACAGTAATGGGGAATCAGCAGGGCAGCTTAAAGTAACCTGTAAATGCTGTGCTATAGGGTGGTTTGTTTTGTTTTTTAAATAAAGAAAGTAGACAGGAGTTAGAGTAACAATATCACAAGGGGAAAAGCTTCTGCTCTTCAAACTCACTGGAAACCACAGAGACTCCACGGTATTGAGAGATTGCTACAAGGTGGAAAAAAAGCTACTAGCAGAGCTATAGGTGGAGAGCCTCAAGCTTCATTTCCACTCCTCTTCCTTCAGCTGAGTTAACCAGAGTGTCTTTGACCCAGGACAGTCCCGCTATTACCAACTCAAGTGGTTACAAAACTTCCCCTCCCCCATCAGGGGCTCCCTTCCTGGCCCGCTATCTAAATGCAAAATCTGTATTTCTGAAGCTCAGTTTTCCTGGAGACCGCACAAACGCAGGGAAAACGCCAACTTCCCCCGAATTACTGAGATGGCCAAAGCGGTCTTGCGTCGAGAAGGAGAAAAATAAACCGCTTCGCCCTTAAGAACCAGCCCTGCCCGCGTGTGAACGATTCCTCATCAGAAGCGCGATGTAGCTCGCTCTCACGACGGCTTTTGCTGCGAAACTACCCTGCCTAGTTTTACATGATACTACACCAACCGTTTCACGAACTGTGTCTTTCTTCCGACGAATATTAAATTTTTTTCCCCCAAGTTTGAAGACAGTGTAACAGTCAGCCTACCTGTAAGACGACGAGATCATCAAAACTTCATTGGAAGACAATGATAAAATTGAAGATATAGCTTGTTATCTTTTAATTTCAAGAGAAGCTCTGCATCGTCGGGGAGAAACAGCTACTTTCCTTTTTTTAATTTTGGGGCGAAGAGACGGGACCAATCGGGTGTGCCAGCTGAAAGTCTCTGCTCTCTGGCAAAAAGTAACAGCCTCCTTTGACGTTATAATTCTCCTCCTTCACTTCTCTGTCTTGAGAGAAATCTCCAAGTGGTTACTACTACAACCAGCCACAGAGCGGCGCTGTGGATCTACTAATCCTGGTTCAGGAAAGGGTGGGGCGTAGGATTCACCAGTTTCTTTCTACTACTCCCCCCCCCCAAACGTGGTGGGACTAAGAATGGGGGAGGGTGGAAGGAATATGCAATCATGGATACAGAGGAAAGGTCCCCCCCCCGTATTTTGTTTTGCTGCATTTTTTTTGCTGCTGAAATGAAGAGCTGTGCTACTTCCATTAGCCTTGCCATGCGTGTTTACTATTTATTCGTGGTTTTTTCCCCCTCTTCAACAGACTGAACAAAATTGGCTGTGTAACCCTTCAACAGGAAGCTTCAGACTTCAGTCTGACCCAGGCTTTGCCAATACAAGCGTGTCCCGGTATCCAGGGTTTCAGTTATCTGGGATACTTATTGAAAAGATAGGGGGACATTAAACAAATCTCTTTTTTTTTACCTTGTTGCAGCAAAGCCACTGAAATGCCCCGTCTTTAAAAAGGCATCCCCAGTATCCACGGTTTAAGGTATGGGGGGGGCAGTTTGAGAACAGAACCCCAGTGGATAACATGGCATACTTGTATTCGTATCTTCATATTTTGGTGGAGCCTCCCCAGCTTTAAGGGTAAAACCACTGGGGGGGGGGGACTGTTATTCAATGAGCCACAAAAGCCACACAGAGAATGCAGAAGAAGATGGTGGTGGTGATTGCCTTGTCTCTAGGACGCTGATTCCCAAATCACCCCCCTCCTACGAGGGAGTTGAGAACCTTGTAAGTAGAGGTGGGGCGGGGCAAAGGCTGCAACATGATCCCTAGAAGTAGGTCATGATCGCATTCTTATCACATTGCGAGGCTCGGGGAGATCCGTGGGGATCCCCCCAGGGTTTCCCACACCGCCTGGAGGCCAGCACTGTGAGAGGAAAGTGTAAAATAAGCCCCTTCACCAAGGGCGGCAGTGTGATCCTGGGGTTTGCATTGCTGCCTTCCCTCTCTCCTGCCCCTTAAAGGTGTATTGACCAGTGCTTCCCAGGGTGGTGGGTCATGACCCACCACTTTGGGAAGCACTGCTCTAGGATGTATTCCAACTCTGGCCCTTGAAGGCCACTCCCTCACACATATAATTCCTCCAAAAGAGAGAGTGAAAGAGAGAAAAGAACCAGGATGCTGCTATTAAAGGAAAGATTAATATAGCTTTGCTCCTTCATAGTAAGCTGGTGCTTTCTGAGCAAAGCATTGAAAAGAAGCCAAAATATAATCCTCAGTATTGTAAAACCACAACTGTGGTTAGCACTACTGTGATCTGCTATAATTCAGAAAGTCTCTTATGCTGCTTCCAGAACTAACAGCACAATTCTAAGAATGTCTACTCAGAAGTAAGTGAGTAGTGCATTCAGTGAGGCTTACTGCCAGTAACATGCGCATAGGATTGCAGGCTCTAGCTCTGGTGGGCCTCCTGAGAAGAGAAGGTTGGCTGCAAGTTATTCTGATTTTTCTCAGGACAACCACAACTATCCATGTGAGCATAATTTTTGGATGGGGCTACTATCATCCTCAGTTTCATCTCTGGAAAATAATACTGATACACACACCTACCTCACTGTAATCAGAGCACACAAGATAAAGCATTTTGCAAATTAAAAATGCCACTGAATAATTCAAGTGTTTGTGAATAAATATGATTGTGTTTTATGATTTCCTAATCTGGTTGGGTGGTGCTAATCTGGGATGTGGTGGCGCAGTGAGTTAATCCGCTGTTGCTAGGCTTTCCGACTGCAAGGTTGGGAGTTCGAGACTGCGGAACGGAGTGAGCTCCCGTTGCTTGTCCCAGCTCCTGCCAACCTAGCAGTTTGAAAGCACCTAAGTGCAAGTAGATAAATAGGCACCACTTCGGTGGGAAGGTAACAGCGTTCCGTGCGCTATGGCATAGAGTCATGCCAGCCACATGACCACGGAAGCTTGTCCTCGGACAAAACGCTGGCTCTACAGGCTTGGAAACAGAGATGAGCACCGCCCCCTACAGTCGGTCATGACTAGACCATTCGGTCGTGGGGAAACCTTTACCTTTTAATCTGGTTGTTCATTTCCCACGTCTGTCTTCTTATGTATTGAAACCTTTTTCACACATTATCCCGCACTGATTTCTGGGGTGGTGCAGCCATGACTGGGATGCAAATCTTGCAGTAGGTTGCAGAGGTGTTGACTGGCTGAAGGTCACCCAGGAAGGTCCTTTGGCTGAGCAGGGATTTGAACCTGGATCTTGAGGGTCTAAGCTCAACTCCTGAACCACTCCACCAGTGGTTCTCAAACTGTGTGCTGTGGCTCCCAGGGCAGTTGTGGAATCCTTGCAACCCCCCCTGCTATCCTGTACAATGTATAGGATTGTAGCCCTACTGGGGAGGTGTGGTCAGTGGCCCAGGATGTTGCTACCAGTTGAAAAAGTTTGGGAACCACTGCACTACACTATCCTTTCAGAAAGGATTTAAGAAAGGCTGAGATAGGCTTGGGGCAAGTGAAGAGATAATGAAGAAGTATTTATTTTTCTCCAGTTGTTCTATGAATGCTCAAATACAGCAGCTTTTTCTTACACTGGATGCCAGTGCAGGGCAGTAGACAGCTTTCCTTGCTACGTCAGGCTGCCACATTTCCAGGTGGGGTTTCGAATGGAAAATCAGGGATTGCTGCATAACTAACAGACACTCCTATGGCCCTGTTACCAAGGACAAATATCTCAGTGTATGAGCTTGTGCTTGTGTCAGCATCCTGAAAAAGAACAGTTATTTTTAGGTTCAGAAACTTTTATGTATATATAGTTAACACCTTCCTTAAATAAAGGGAAAGTGGAATAGAAGAGTCACAAATAATGTTCATAAAACACATGCTGCCGGCATGCTTTTAAAGCAACGTGCTTTACCCCAAATAAGGAGGTATTCAGGGAGAATGAATTACCTGCTGTTATTGCGTAAGATTACTCCAAGGAGATAATAGAATGGTATCAGAGTGGCCCCTTGTCTGTCAGCCAGGAATTACAGGGTTAACCCCAGAGCCTTTGCCGGAAGCTAGTTCACAGCTGCAGCAAATTGGTGATAACAAGGGCCCTGGGGATGAAAGTAGCTCCTGGGAAAAGCAGTGTGGTAGAAAGGGTCTGAAGAGTGTTTGGAGGGAAGAGCTGCTAGAAAGTGGTTGGAAAGTTACCGTATACTAACTGATTGGGACAATGGATTGTTTGCCTGACTGAATGAATGGAGAACACTTGGAAATTGCTGTAGGAACTAAGGTTGCTATTGGAGACTGAGGAATTGTATAGCTGCCATGCCCCTGGAGCTACTAACTAGAGGAGAAAGGAGGCCTGGTGTGGCTGAGCAGGCAAGCTGACTGCCTTCTTCCTTTGTTTGGTGATGGGGTTTAGTGGTGCCTTATAACTAAGGTGGTTTTTGTTGGTAAAAGGGAAACTAATTAGCCTATTGTGGGCTAGAGATTGTAGAGAAGGAATTTAGCCCACCTGCACAGCCCAGCCTACATATTTCTTGTGTCCTTTCTTCACCTCCACATAGAAAAAAAACCTTTGCCTTAGAACTGTTTCCCAAAGCCCTGCTAAGAAGCTGTAATAAAGCAGCTTAAGCTTCTCTCCTGGAACGTCAGGTAAGCTAGATGTGGTCAAACGTGAGATGTCAAGGCTGAACATCAACATCATGGGAGTTAGTGAACTAAAATGGACAAGAATGGGAGAATTTAATTCAGATGACCATTACATCTGCTACTGTGGGCAGGAATCCCTTAGAAGAAATGGAGTAGCCTTCATAGTGAACAAGAGAGTGAGAACAGCAGTACTGGGGTATAACCTCAAAAATGATAGAATGATTTCCATTCGGATCCAAGGCAAACCTTTCAACATCACAGTAATCCAAGTCTATGCCCCAACCACTGATGCTGAAGAGAAAGAAGTTGACCATTTCTTTGAAGACCTAGAACACGTTCTAGAATTAACACCCAAAAAAGATGTCCTTCTCATCATAGGGGATTGGAATGCTAAAGTAGCAGTCCCCACCTGGTCAGCAGCAAAAGAATTGATGGCAGCAGTGATGGGGGCTGCAACATGGGCGCAAAATAGAGGGGCAGAATTTGACACCCCTTCAAGACCTGGGCAGACCAATAATTAGCGATGCTTGGAGGAGCAGCTGTGCCAAAATGGCAACCACTGCATCCAGAAGCTGTGGTGCCAATGGGTCTCCTCAGCTCTCGTCCAGTATTGAGCAGGGGCAGAGTCAAGGAGACTTGTGTCAAGCCACTTGGCTCACGTGGGATTAGGATCCGGTGGCAGAGGCTGCCCTCCCCTTCCTCCACCCTGGTCCACCTTGCCAGTGCAAGGCCAGGAGATCATGTACTGCCAATGTCACCTTACAGACAAGCCACCCAGACCAGGGTTGTGCCAGAGGTGGGGACAAGAAGGGTGGAGCTCAGTGGCACTCACATTTGCCCATACCTTGGGCTTGACACCTCCCGACAGGCTCCTCTACCCCTATGACAACAAAAGTGTTGGCATAAATCTGAGGAGTCCCATCCTCAGTAGCAGGAAGGTAAGTAAAGTCTTTTCTTACCTCGCCTGGCTGGCCTGGTCCACCAACGGTGCACAGGATACAATAGCGGCCCTGCATCCTCTGCACTAGACCGGTATAGGATTGGGCTGTTAAATTTCCATTTTCCTTCCCAATATGCAGTAGACCTCATTTATTCTTTACACCAGCGATAACAATGGCATGTTGTATTTAATGAACCATTCTGAAAACATTAATAACTTGAATCACTTCATTGAAATAAAGCAATAAATACGATGACAGAACATGCCCCATTTGCCCCCACTGCAGCTCTGGGGGTTGTAAACATGCCATAAGGCATGTTTATGGCACTCTGGCCGGTCGTGCTACCTTAGTGTCAGCCAACAGTAAATCCTGCCAAGGGGGAGGGGATGCAGGGAATAGGTGGACCAGGGTGGAGGAAGGGGAGGATCGGGCCTGCACGGAGGTGGGCCCTAATCCCACGTGAGTCAAGTGGCTTGACACAAGTCTCCTTGACTCTGCCCCTGTTCAGTACTGGACAGAGAGCTGAGGAGACCCATTGGCACCACAGCTCCTGGATGCAGTGGTTGCCATTTTGGCACAGCTGCTCCTCCAAGCATCGCTAATTATTGGTCTGCCCAGGTCTTGAAGGGGTGTCAAATTCTGCCCCTCTATTTTGCGCCCATGTTGCAGCCCCCATCACTGCTGCCATCAATTCTTTTGCTGCTGACCCGGTGGGGAAGATCCTGGGAGTCTCTCTGCTGTCAGCAACCTCTCCTCCCAGCCCATTTAGGGAACTACACTGTGGGGAAGGTGGAGAAAAAGAGGCCACAGTCCTTTCACCAATTGCCTTCCTGGAAGGAAAGCAACTGGGAACAGGATTGCAAGGACAGCCTCTTCATCTTTCAGCTCCATTGCAGTGATCTTTGGCAGCAGCTGCTCAACAATGATATTAAGGATGTACAGTGTTGTAAATTCAGTTCATTACTCCGCAGTCATGCAAGCAGAGTACCTCAAGACATGTTTCTCAGCCCCTTCTTGCAAGCAGAACTTAGTGACATCTTGAAGTGTTTTTTTTTTCATTCTTCGAGACCTTACGTATGTTACTCACCATGTCTCATTAAGATACTTTTAACATAAATATTGTTGCAGCAAAGGCACTTCTGTAAGCTTATCCCTGGGGAGCCCACTCGCATATAAAAACCCTGGCAGTTTCAGAATGTTCACTCTTGATTTTGGAATGGCTGCAGCTTTTTATATTCCATACTTGGACTTTGTGAGCCACTTGAAACAATCATTGTAAAAGGAGAAAAGGGAAATAAATTTTAAAATGTTTGCTAGAACATTTGCGAACTACCATTTCAATTCGCAGGTCTCTGTACCACTTTTAGAAGGGCAAACTGAGGAATTGGTTCTTGAGATCTTTCTCCAAATCCATCTCCCCTTCTGCTTTGTGAGAGTCCCAATCCTATTGGCATTCATGCACAATGGCCACTAAGGACTGTACATTTCCATGGGACTGTCACAGGAAAGGGACTGGATGGACTGTCCCCATATTCTGTAAAGGGCCAATAAAAATGTACACAGAGTCTTGCTGAATGAGACAAAATGTCCAGCTAGTCCAGCATTTTGCTTTCCACAAGCCCAACAAGATGCTGTCAGAAAACCTACATGCAGGGCCAGCCCAGCTGTGAGAGTTACATGGTCAATATTTTCATAGAATCATAGGGATGGAAGCAGCTACATCCTACAAGGTCATCTAGTCCAACCCCTTGCCTACAGCAGGAAATCCTCCTACAGCAGGGGCATTCAAAATTTTTAGACAGGGAATTACTTTTTAGAATGGCACTTGTGTCGGGAAGTGGCACTAGAAGTGATGTCATTAACCTGGAAGTGATGTTGTGGCAGGAAGTGATATCATCAAGCAGGAAGTGCTGTCATTGTAACAATAAAATGACACTCCTGAAATGCAAATTGGCATCCTTGGACGGCAGCAATTGTACAACCATGACACATCCCTGGCACAAAGCAAGATTAGGACAAAATATGATGTAAAAGCACTAAACTAAAAACAAAATTAAAAAACCCTCACTTGAAATTTCAAACTGTTAACACTCAGAAAAGGAATATAACAAGAGTAAGGACTGCAGTTTCCAAGATGGCTGCTCCCAGCTTTCTGCAACTCACCTGACTGAACAGTGGAGTGTTTGTCATGCCAGCAGCTCTGACCTTACAGTGGCAGATTGTAAGAGCCACCAGCAGAAGGCTCCGTTAGGATTGTGCCCAAGTGATTCATTTATTGGGGTCCCTCCCACATCAAAAACATGGGCAAATTGGAAAGCAAAAGTGATTCAGGGATATTTGTAGTGAAACTCTTCAAGACTGTCTTGCTGTCTTGAGAATGTTGATCCTTCTCCTAAAGGAACATGAAAATGAATAGACACAATCCAATTGAAAAAGGTTTTCCTTCTAGCCACAAGACTCAGAAACCCCAGAATTCTTGCATTCGCTGCAATGCTCCACTGCTTAATTCTGCAAAAAGGCAGCCCCCTCTTTTCCCAGACTGTTTCGGTTTCTCCTTCAGACAAATCCAATAATTAAACCCCTTACTACATTTTTTCTTCATTGCTCATTGTGAATCTGTGGTCTCTAGTACATTTATATTCGGGTTTTTTCCCTAACCACTGTGTTCTGATGGAGCATTACTCATTCAACCATCAAAAAATCTAACCTTAAAGCTTGTCTGTCCTCTGAAGTTTTTGCCAAAGAACTTTCTGTAGTGGATTGTATTTGACTCATGCAGAGCAGCAAAGTCAATTGTTTAACAACCAAACGTAAGGATATTATTTGGGGAGGGGTTACAGTGTCAGAGGCTGCCTAAAACTGGAGAAATGTACACATTTCAGACCATTGTTGGAAAAAGTACATAAGCGAGACTGATGTTGTTTCTTTAGAGAATGTGTATATGTCCTCTTTGATTTGTTAGAAAATTCATTCAAGATTTCCCACTCCTGTTTCTCTGGTAACAAGCAAACAAAGCAAATGCAGCTGGGCAATCCCATCCTGAGTACATCTAGCCAGACAACACTGAAATCGCACCGAAAGGCACAAAAACATGCCAAGGTTACAACTATTTTTGTATTTTGATGGTGCTGGGCAATGAGAGGGAGCCTAAGAAGAGAACGTAAACTCTTGTGCTCATAATGCAAAGCAGATTGGGCGAGCTGGATCAGGAGAGGGTCATGAGGAAGGGATGCCTGTGACACAAACAAGAACAAACACAAGGCGACAACAAAGACAGTCCCGTTGCAAAGGTGACAGGGACATCTGGCTGCGTCCCTAAAAGCTGCATTTCCTTGAAAGCATGGAAATGGGAACAAGATCGTGGTTTGTAAACAATGACAGAGCACAACCAAGCAACCACAATTGGGAACTCATGATAAAAGGCAAAGGAATGAATCTGTGCTGGTTCTATGTCTCCTTAATGAAGGCAGAACGATACTTTATAGACAACTTATGGGCACCCGGGGCACCCAATAGAAGTGCACCCCCACAGGAGCCCAGGTCTATCCACCAGAAGCAGCCACGGGTAGACCTGGGCTACATGGAGCCCAAATCTACCCAGTAGAAATGGCCATGGGTAGACCTGGGTTCTCTCTACCCATTAGAAACAACAGCAGAACCCAGATCTACCCATTAGGACCAGCCACAGGTAGACAAGTGCTTCACAGGTCAGGAAGGCATCCATAGTGCCACCCTTCCCCCACCCATTCAAAACATATTTCCAGTGCCAAGGCATCTTTAATCATAACTTTTAAGGTCACGGTGAGCTTAGCCTTAGTTTTTTTTTTTTGTAGTTGGTTCTTAATGTTTGCTGACTACAGTTTGAAATCCCTGTGTCTCCACTTTCAAAAATCTGAGTCAGTATCTGAAAAAGCCACATGTGAGCAGAGACCATCATGCAATGCTTCCAATTTGCCTATATAACGGGGGGGGCAGGCACATGCTAATCTCCCATGCAAATTGGAAGCATTGCATGATGGTCTAGGCCTAGGCTATCATACTGGCCTAGGCTATCATAAAAATGACATAATATAAGGCACGCTGTGATATCTTACCAGTTAGGAGTGCTGGTGGGAAGGCCTGCACCTTCTCTCTGGCACCAATGCAAGAGGAAGCGCAGGTAAGAGCTGGTAAAGCAGGTAAGAGCTGATCCCAGCAGCACAGATGCAGGGGAAGGGTGTAATGGGGCAAGGGGAAGGTGGAAGATAGGTGAATCAGGTCTTGGGAGGAGATCATGATCAGCTGCAGCGGCACGCACTTTATCCTATCCCCCTTCCTGAAAACCCAACACAGGGCAACTCGAACTTCTGCTGGCTATTTAGCAGATGCTGATCTGATTTGCCCCTTTGAGCAGACTGGGGCTTTGCCCAGGGTAAGGGAATGAATGTCCCCTTACTTCGAGGAGACCTTCCGCCTGCTTGATATGCACATAGGATGCAGAACAGCCCTGCCAGCCCCACTGATTGGGGCAGGTTAGGACTGGGCCCTCAGTAATCTTAAGTATTCAAGCTCTCCTGTGCTTCTCTAATTACTTTAAAGTTGAGTTATGAAACATTTTGTACATTTATATAATCCAGTGAGTTAGAAGGTTCCTTAACATGAAGGTTCAGAACCCTGTAAGTCCTTGCAGGGGAAGGTTGCGACCATAGCGACAACCTCACAGAGATTGCACTACCACTGCCCAGAAGGGCTATGTTAAGGTACCTGCAGGAGGGGGGAGCAAGGCCGTCTGAAGAGGGAGGGGCAGCGATCCCCTATGTGGCTACCCTGCTGCTCCAAACAGCTCCCTGCACCAACCGGACCCAAGTCTGAGTTTGCCATCGCAAACCCAGAAATGGGCATGATCCCCACAGGGAGCTGTTCGGGGCAGTGGGGTGGCCCACAGAGGGGATCACTGCCCCTCCCCCTTCAGATGGCCACACTACCCCCCAGGTATATTAACACAGCATCACCCCTGTACACTGAAGTGTGAAACGAAGAATGTGATGGAGAGAACATAGTTGAGGTCCATGTGAACATTGCCACAGCCCTGCAACTTTGCAACTCTTCAAGTAGTGCCTCATGCACGCTTGGACTTCCCATGATGAGTCAACCTGTCCACCCCTAACACACTCCTCTGCGCTGCTTGGGTTTCCAATATCCCCTGTGGGAGACCACCATGAAGGAACTGGTTGCCCTTGGAGATCCCTGGATCAGCAGGAGAGTCTTGGTCATCAAATAAATACACGTTGGGGGAAACTAGAGAAGTATATGCTTGTCAAAGAGTGATTTATTCCTCTTGTTTGTGTTAAACCTCAGCAGATGAAGAACCACTGCCTAGGGGAAAGTAACATAATAACTAGGGGTGGGTTTTTTGTTGTTGAAAACCACTTTTTGGGCATTAACAACAACCTTTTGGCTGTTAAAATATCTGAATGAAAACACCATATTTTGGTGTTTAAGATATTTTCCAGAATTAAAATAAACTACTTTTCCAATTAGAAATAATCCTGTGGATGCATCTGCTGACAGTATATCACTTATATATCTACCTAGTAAATGGTATAGCATTTAAAGCTTTTAAAATTAATAAAAATGAGAACTTGGAATGAGAATGTAGAATAAAAACACACAACAGCCTCTCCTATGCAGCATCAGATACAGCGCTGCCACATCGACCTTGCCATTCCGGCGCTGCATAGGGTTGCGCCCTGAGAAAGACTAAAACCCAAAAGCTAAAAACCTAAAAGCTAAAACTAGAACCAAAAGCTAAAAAGCTGATGCCTGAAAAACTAAAAGATTAAGGGTGCAATCCTAACTTGCGCAGGAGCAGGCATGCCTGAGATGCATCCTAAAGCAAGGTAGGACGGTGCTGGAGTTCACCAAGGGACAAGGGGAGCATTGCCCCGGGGTATGTCCCAGCCGGGCCGATGGGGCTAGTGCATGTGTGCGTGCAGGTGCACACATACATGTTTGTGTTGAACGGCATGAACGGCGTTACGGCTTTACGCTATGGCGTAGAGTCATGCCGGCCACATGACCACGGAAGCTTGGCCTCGGACAAAACGCCAGCTCTACAGGCTTTGAAATGGAGATGAGCACCGCCCCCTAGAGTCGGTCACAACTAGACCATCTGATCGTGGGGAAACCTTTACCTTTACCTTACCCCTCCCAACAACATGCTGCCTTCTCCAATTTTCTCTCCTACAAGAAGTTCTCAACTTGCATCATGGAGGCCCTCACCTGGTGGGAAGACACATCCTGGTTTACGTGTGTTCAGAACTGCATCAGACTCTACTGTCCCTACCCATTTCTAATTCCCCTTTTTAGGTCCAATGAAGGACGTTGATATACATTATTTCTTATGGTGGGTAATTTACATTTATTGAGCTTATGTCCAGGTTCTCCAGTCACTAACCCAGATATAAAGGGGATCTTCTGTATCACACAGCCTGAGCTCACCTATGTTCAATAGGGATAGTGCTACTATCCTACAATGTTTATGGAGAGCTTTGAACACGGGAAAATACTACACAGACACATGTACAGAACTATTATTCTTCATAGGATGTATGATAGCCTTGATTACTAGATTAGGGGCAAATCCTATCCAGTTTTGCAGTCCTGATGCCCAAAAGGGCATGCACTGCATCCTGCAATGGGGTCACAGTCATGGAGGCCTCCTCAGAGCAAGAAAACCCTTACCACAGGGGCTGCATTGCAGCTGCTTTGGTGCTGGAAAGTTGGATAGGATTGGGCCCTCAGACTCCATGCAGGTGAGAGAAGCTTCTTCTTGCTGTTGTTCAGTCGCTAAGTCATGTCCGACTCTTCGCGACCCCATGGACCACAGCACGCCAGGCCTCCCTGTCCTCCACTAGCTTCCGGAGTTTGCCCAATTTCATGTTCATTGCTTCGGTGACACTATCTAACCATCTCATCCTCTGCAGCCCCCTTCTCCTTTGCCTTCAATCTTTCCCAGCATGAGGGTCTTTATAAAAAGAGTCCTCTCTTCTCATGAGGTGGCCAAAGTATTTGAGCTTCAGCTTCAGGATTTGTCCTTCCAGGGAGCAATCAGGCTTGACTTCCTGGAGGATTGACCGATTGGATCTCCTTGCAGTCCAGGGGATTCTCAAGAGTCTTCTCCAACACCATAATTCGAAAGCATCTATTCTTCGGCGCTCTGCCTTTCTTATGGTCCAGCTCTCACAGCCATACATGGCTACTGGGAAAACCATCGCTTTGACTATGCAAACCTTTGTTGGCAGGGTGATGTCTCGGCTTTTTATTAAGTTGTCTAGGTTCGCCATAGCTTTCCTCCCAAGAAGTTAACGTCTTTTAATTTCATGGCTGCAGTCACCATCTGCGGTGATCTTGGAGCCCAGGAAAATAAATGCTGTCACTGCTTCCATTTCTTCCCCTTCTATTTGCCAGGAAGTGATGGGAGTGGTTGCCATGATCTTAGTTTTTTTAATGTTGAGCTTCAAGCCAATTTTGGCACTTTCCTCTTTCGCCTTCATCAGAAGGTTCTTTAGGTCTTCCTCACTTTCTGCCATTAGAATGGTATCATCTGCATATCTGAGGTTGTTGATATTTCTCCCAGCAATCTTGATTCCAGCTTGTGAATAATCCAGCCCAGCCTTTCTCATGATGTACTCTGCATAGAAGTTAAATAAGCAGGGTGACAGTATACAGCCTTGTCATACTCCTTTCCCAATTTGAAACCAATTGGTTGTTCAATGGCCAGTTCTAACTGTTGCTTCCTGACCCGCATACAGGTTTCTCAGAAGACAGATAAGGTGGTCTGGTACTCCCATTTCTTCAAGAACTTGCCACAGTTTGTTGTGATCCACACAATCAAAGGCTTTGGCATAGTCAATGAAGCAGAGGTAGATGTTTTTCTGGGACTCTCTTGCTTTCTCCATGATCCAGCGTATGTTGGCAATTTGATCTCTAGTTCCTCTGCCTCTTCGGAAACCCGCTTGTACATCTGGTAGTTCTCGATTCACATATTGCTGAAGCCTAGCTTGTAGGATTTTGAGCATCACCTTGCTAGCATGTGAAATGAGTGCAATGGTGCGGTAGTTTGAACAATCTTTGGCATTGCCCTTCTTTGGGATTGGAATGTAAACTGATCTTTTCCAGTCTTGTGGCCACTGCTGGGTTTTCCAAATTTGCTGGCATATGGAGTGCAGCACTTTGACAGCATCATCTTTTAAGATTTTGAGTAACTCAGCTGGAATGCTGTCACCTCCACTAGCTTTGTTAGTGATGCTTTCTAAAGCCCACTTGACTTCACACTCCAGGATGTCAGGTTTGAGCTCCAATTCCAAACCTTTATTGGCATATAGGTTTGAGCTCAGTGACCGCACCATTGTGGTTATCAGGAACATTTAGATCGGCCTTATATAGTTCCTCTGTGTATTCTTGCCACCTCTTCTTAATCTCATCTGCTTCTTTTAGGTCCTTGCTGTTCTTGTCCTTTATTGTGCCTACCTTTGCACGGAATTGTCCTTTGACATCTCCAATTTTCTTGAAAAGATCTCTAGTCTTTCCCATTCTGTTGTTTTCCTCTATTTCTTTGCATTGCTCATTTAGGAAGGCCTTCCTATCTCTCCTTGCTGTTCTCTGGAAATCTGCATTCAGTTGGGTATATCTTTCCCTTTCTTCCTTGCTTTTTGCTTCCCTTTTGCTTTTTGCAATTTTATTACTGTGCCATTAACAGCCTTTTATTTGTTTGATTACAATGTACCTAAAATCACTAGGCACTGTATCAAAGTTAGCAAAAAAAACATGCGATGCCCCCAGGCTTACAATCATGTTAGAATGAAAAGTGGGTGTCAGGCTTAACCTATCACATCTGTGTGTCTCACTGTTTCCCAGCCCTTTTTCTGAGGAAACCTTAAGTAAATCCAGATGTGATTCCCTTGAAATGAGTCATCATCCACAGAGGCCAAAGCACGGCATTAAACTCACGGCCCTCTACTCCCCATTCTGAACTGCAAGAGCTGCAACCTCTCAGCTGTATTTGTCACAGATCTTACTCAAAGGCAGGGGAAAGAAAAGATACTTCAGGACGCCCTTTTGAAGTCAGAAATTGCAAAGAGAGAAATCTCTTTTCTCTATGTTTGTCTGACCTTGGTAGCACAATGAGTGCTGTGATGGGGAAAGATGAGGAAAGCACTAAACAGAGTCAGGAAACTCTGACTAAACATTATGGGGAGCAGGATAATAATTTAATATAATTATCATCAGTTTATTTATAAATTTTATTTATTACAATATTTATATACCATATTACTCATAGACAGGGTGATTTAGTTAGACAGGGTGGTTTACTTAGGCAGTCTGGCCATAAACCCATTTTTTTTCAAATGGGTTTTTTACGTATTCTATGAGAAAAACTCCCAGAACTCTCCATTTCTCTGAATGTTTCCATTCATTGCCCAATCATCATTCTGGCTGCACAGCTCTTGCACTTTCCAAGCTTCCACAGGCCGCTGCAGATCATGTTCCAGGCTGGTTCTCAAGGTGTTATCCATTCTTGCCAGCTGACTCCTCCAGTAAAGTACCCCAGCGGGAGGTGGGGGGAGTGAAGGCCCTGCAATGTGCCATATAATCAGCACTGCCCATTCACACTTGGAGCTATTCTGTGCAGCAACAGCAAAGCTCAGATGCTCACCAAATCAAAAGGCAATGGGGATGGGTCGTATGCAGAGAGGGAAGCAATGGAGCATTTTGTGGGAAGAACTAAAGTGTGTCAGGAGAGGGAAGGGAAGGGTAGATCTGGAAAATTCAGCTTCTCTCAGATGTTACTTTTCAGGACATTCAAAATGACCCATTTGTACTTCTACTGAAATTAACTGAAAAGGGGAGGGAAGAGGCAGAATGACAGGGACCGAGGTGAATGTGGTTATTTAAAACATACGAAAGCTGTTCTTATGAATATCAGTTCATAAGAAATTCAGGGCAGTTCACAAGAGTCATCAAAACAAATATTAAAGAAAAAACTAAGATTAATGTAACTGAAACACTAACAGTAGACCGGAGCAATGTAACCAGTTAATTCATACAAAGCACGGCTTAAAAAGGCATCTGTTCTGCCCTTGTGCTGTTCCTGGGATGGCAGCATCAAACCTTGCAAAATGTTTTCTCAGCCCAGCTGTCCTTAGGATTAGGCTAGTGATTTTCAACCAGTGTGCTGTGAATTGTCCATAGGAGTGCTGAGGGTATTTATGGGAAGGGTCATTTACTGGAGGATGTGAGCCCCACACTGGCAGTGCCTTGTCAATTGTCAAAAAGCTGATGGTTTGCCTTGACCATGTTAATGCCTTGGGCAGCCCAATCCGGCCTGCCTGGTCTCCCATGTGGGCAGTAGTAGCCAAGCTGCTATTGCTGCCTCCCATGACAGCCAGGCAGCTGCAGGAGGAGGGGCATTTGTCGGGCGATAGGTCTACTTGCCTCTGTGCCAGCTGTATTTCCAGCACAGAGGGAAGGGCCTCCATGGCCCAATATGGAGGATAGGATCTGGTGGTGAGGGTTGCTGCCAGTTCTCCCCCTGCTCTGCCCCTCCCCTGCCCAGGAATGCCCTCCCACCCTGCCCCAAAAGCCCACAACGCTGGTGACTGATGTACTTGCCGCTCATCAGCTTGCATTGCTTGCAGTGCAGTGCAGGTCTAGCATTAGCCTGACGTTCCCCCAGTGCCTGTGGTCATGATTTATAGCCCTTTTTGCGACAAAGGTGCGAGTGGTACATTTGTACCTTTTGCACTAAGGCCCATAGTTTTGAGCCCTTAGCGCCTTCTGAGATTAAAAAAAGCTGAAAATTGGCTGAACAGATAAAGTGCGGCTAACCCAATCCAATGGAACCTTTAAGGAACATCTGCTTGTGCTCATTTTGTTCCCAGGAATTGACAGTGAAAGAAGAGGGGCTTTATACAAACTGATTTTCTTCTCCTGGCAAATTATGTATCTCACAGGACTTGAAATAAATGAGTCTGTAGCTGGCTTGATCTTCTGCCACCCGTCACCTCAGCATCCCTCTTGTATCTTTGGGGCATGCTGTCTGGCAAAGAAACTTGGTGAAATGTTTCCCTTGTCCAGCATCTGTTGATTCATTTTTTTCTAAGTGGTGTCACAACACCCAGCTGGATGTTCATCTGGCCTACATCGCCCCA
Source organism: Lerista edwardsae (assembly GCA_029204185.1). NCBI lineage: Eukaryota > Metazoa > Chordata > Lepidosauria > Squamata > Scincidae > Lerista > Lerista edwardsae. The sequence continues at coordinate 21,859,592 of JAJKFI010000015.1, read as the reverse complement.
GCCCCAGCTACTTGGAAGCAAAACGCTAACTTGGAGATGGACAGCATTTCCTGCAAGCTCTTGCCACAACAAATTATGAGCTTAGGAATTCTACCCAGTGGGACCCTGTGCAGGTGAAAGGTTGTGCTGATGTTCTTAGGAACTTGAATTGATTTCTTCTTTATCATTCCATTCTGCAGTGGCTTAAACCTCAATTGACATTGAAACAGTTTGGCTCACCCTTTTGCCTGTTCTCAGCATAGTCGGGAGTAGTAGCGGCCCTACAGGAGGGTAGAGCACTAATTTGTGCAAGAAACCTTACCTTGATGTGTAAATCCCTCCTCTCCCTTGCCCCCATAGCCAGTAAGCAATGTCGAGGCTTTGCTTTCCCCATGAGGATTGGCTACAACGGTGAGGGAGAGGAGCGATTTGCACAACAAATTGCAAAACTCAGTGCTCCACCCCTTGTAGAGACACCACTGAAGGAAATCCAAGGTCTCCTTCTCCAAAGAACTACCAGGCTCCAAAACAGTAGAAGACGATTCAGTAGTCTCCAACTCCCCCACAAGGTTCGCCTCCTTCTATTGTTCCACACCTACAATGGATCCAAGAGAGAAAAGGACCTGGGTTTGATAATAGCCATGCACTCCCATCCCAACTACTTCTGTTTCCATATGATCAGCCAAATCATTGCCAAGTATCATAGGTGCTGATCATCCTACATGAACAGGCATCTTGTTGTCTTGTGTGCTCTCTGAGGCACCTGGTGGGCCACTGTGTGATACAGGAAGCTGTACTAGATGGGCCTTTGGCCTGATCCAGCAGGGCGCTTCTTAACAGCAAGTCCCACTCTCCTGTCCATCCACTATACTGAACAGGTATGCGAGCCTTCTTTAAAGTCAAATTGCCACTCATAAATGGAAACAATGCCTGAGAAGCGCCTTGAATAATATGTGTCTTCACCAATGCAGCATGAATAGATGACACCACTTTCTCAGTATCCCTCCAGGCCATAATACTCTGTCCCTTTACCATCACTCTATCACGGTGTTTAGGTAGAATAACTTCTGGACAAAGCTGTGACTGCAGTGAAGGGCCTGGATCTGCAGTCTTGATCAGGGCAATTTGCTCCAATATATCCAACTCATTTCATTTGCAACAATGTGGGGTTGGCTTTTCTCCTGGATGGGAATTCATTGCCACATTAACTGGCTTCAAAATTATTGGGAGGCCCCTTTAAGGAGAGACCTGTTCTTCCTCCCATAATCTCCGGGCCTGTTATCACCACTCCATCTTATTTGCTCTTCCAAGTTCTGCTCATACTTTCTGCTCATAATCCAGCTTCTTCAGGGAAGCTTCTTCTTCAGCTTCTTTTTAGTTTCCTATCTACCAGAGGCTGCCTGATTTCTCCTGGCAAAATAGTTAAGAATTTATCTTGATAAGGGTGACTAACTCCTCCCACATATGAGCTTCCATCCTTTTTATCCACCAATTACAAACCTGGCTCAGCTGATATATCACCTGAGGCCAGGGCTCATGAGCTTTCCACCTAAGGGTGCGAAATTTCTTTTTGGAACATTCTGAAGTAAGGCCTAATCTAGACCTAACATTTGCCTGAAAAATAGCATAATTATTTCAGGCTGCAGGCCCACTTCTGCAGCTACATCAGCTATTGCTCAGCTATTTGGCCATTGAGGCCAAAGAAATTTCATATAATCTTCCTCAGCAATATCATTACAGTCTTTACAGGCTTGTTCAAAATTTGTCATAAAAGTCCCAGCATCATCTACTGTATAAAATACTGGAAATTTCCTAAAGTCTAAGACTGAACCAGCAACAAGTGATGCTGACGAAGGTGAACTATATTTAAGCTTCTCTAACTGAAGTTCATGTTCCATACATTCCAAACAACAGAGTGGGGGAATATGAAATATGCTAGGGAGATGGTTGAAGTGATGGTGGCGGAAGACCGTGCCATAGGGCTCCCTGGAAAACGTACAAGGTAATGGTGGCAGAGAAAGCTTTCTTTCTTCACTACCCGCATTGCATAGGCGAAATGTGTTTTCCAGGTGGAAAGAGGCTCACTGAGCCCCAGGCTGTAACCCCTGGAAGACAAACCATCTCAAGACCAGCGCTCTTTTGCTTGATTCTTTGCTGATCCAATTCTTTATATTCAGTAAGACTTGGAAACGTGTGTACTGGCAGTATAGCAGTACTTGCCGCTGTCCCTTGAGGATGTGGCTGGGACACTTTCTTTAGCTGATGAATACCACCACAGTATTCATACCAGAGTTGGATGGTAACATCAATACCAGAGTTGGACTCTGGTCCGTTCTGTCTGATTAAGTTCATCCAGAGAGAACCTTTGCCAGAGTTTTCTCGTGCTGCTCTTTGACTTGTTTTGTCGCCTGGGCTGTTGTGTTATGGGTTGTTTGTTTTTGCTGTTTTTACTGATGCTTTATTTGTAAACCACTTTGGGCATTTCATAAGAGAAGAAGCATTTTAAAAAAAATGAACTTAATGGGTTTCCGAATAGAATGATTAATACTTCTTTGCGGAAGGATAGGCTCCCTTGAACTTCAAAGGAGGCAGTGGATGGTCTCTTTTTCAGAAACCATCTTTAATTAAGATCTGAGCCTGTGCCAGATATTGCCCAACCTTCCCTTTTGGAGAGATGTTGCTCTACAGCAGAGCAACTCCAAGTTGCTAGTAGAAAGACGGCTATTGTGACAAATGCCCCACATTTTGGCCTGAATATGCTTGGAAATGTCATCTTTACTGTGATTTTGGGTGTTTCTTTTCAAACAGAAATTTGGTTGATTTGGGCTGCAATCCTAACCATACTCACCTGACTGTAAGCCAATGACTATCACGGGACTTACTTCTGAGTAGACGTGCATACGATTGGGCTCTTGATTTGTTTCTCTGGATACTTCCTAGTGTGTTCCTTTACATTAGTAGCTATGTTTGTTTTTGATGCTTTTAAAAAAGCGCTTTGACAACATGGAAAAGGGGTCTATAAATATTGTAGATGAATAAATAAAACTGGTGCCATTGATAGCTTTTACATGAGGACCCCTCCTCTCCAATTGGTCTTCGTTCAAATCTTGCTGGAGGCAGATTGAAACTGTGGTGTGCAATGGTAACATCTCTGTGTGGTAGCTCCCCAAGAAGCCTGTCAGAAGTGTAGTCGGGGTGGTGGTGGTCATGTGGTAAATACAGCAGTTTTTGCAATGCAACATGTAACTGGCTCCTCCCCATCGGAGCCATTTGGGGCAGTGATGGCAGCACACTGTGCTTTGCTGCCCTGAATGGCTCCAATGGCTGGGGTGGGGGCTGCTCACACAGTGCATTGCAGCACTTGCTATCTTACCAACCAACCCCTGGCTATGCTTCTGGCCCCTGGAAGAAGAACAATTGGAGTCATGTGGAGGCACCTATTGGGCTGCCGAGGCTGGTGGCCCTTTTGACCTTTGTGCTTCTCACAGGCACCCTCAGGCAGTGGTGTCATTCAAATGATTTAGGAACAGGAACTCTCTTTTGATTGGCACTTGTCGGGAACCCTGAACCAACCACGGAGCCTGTTAGGATCCGGAACGCCCGTTCTGTTCCGTTCCCCCTGAATGACCAGCTTAGAAATGGAGTGGTGCTTCAATGGAACAGTAAGTGCCTCTTGGGATGGAGAAGGGTTGCGCAGTGCTCATGAATTTGGAAACTGCTGGTGTAGGTCATATAGTTGAAAGGTGCCCACAAGGTCATCTAGTCTGTAGCAGGAGGTCCTCCTAGAGCAGCAAGTGCCTTCAAGCCTCTACTAGATAGAGCACTTTTGGTAGGCTGCTCACTGATTTCCTTTCTCTCAAATAAAAATTCTGGCACTTAAGAGAAACCAAGAAGCATAATGTAAGGCTGTCCAAACAGTTCTGAACCAAAGGTCTGCGCCTGTAAATTGAGGTGGTATGATTCAGTGGGCCAACAACTTCACACTACCCTGATGGGATCTCCGTTGCTTGTGATGAACTGAGAAAGAGGTGTGCAAACATAGTGTTAGACTGGGCAGAGTGGAGTAGAAAGTGGGCTAGAATTCATTGGAGTTAGGGCAACCCAAACTAATTCACACACCAAGTCATTGGGGGAGAATGTATTTAAACCAATGGCATGTTGTTAGAAGTCATCTGCTCTAAATTTGATTTAGCTGAGTTGAGTGCACATTACTTGTGCACATATTCTATTAGCAGAGAAAAACTTGACCCCTTTAAAAGGATTGATTGTGATAACAAGTTAGGTCATCACTCTTTATAAACACCAACATCCCATCAAGCTTGAAAGCTAATGCAGCCTAAGAAAAAGCCAGCGGCTTGTTGGCCTTGGCTCTGGGAGACATCTAGTCTTGCCCTCACCATGAACTGGCCCCTGGGGGCGAGGACACTGCTGGCCTCGTTTTACATTTTGAAATGAGAACAGAGCCACTGCTGCAAAGAGACTCTGCACGATCAGGCATGCTGTGAAAGAGCCCCAGCAAGGAAAGTTGCAAAACCTCTCCCTCCCCCCGCCACATATGAAAGTTGCCTCTCCCTCCCCACGCCACATATGTATTGCATTTGTTTCTGCCCTGGAATTCTGCACAATTTTGCTTGCCCCGAGCTGGAGGACTGTAAAAACAGCATAATTTGGCAGCAAGCAAAACTGTGCAAGAACGGAGGGACCCGGGAATGGGAGGCGTCACTTCAGTCAGAGTAGGATGGAGGGGCCCAAAGCCCAACGTGACCCCCTCCCCATTTTAGCCATTACGTTTGCCTGATGGGGGTGAGGCTAGTGTAGTCATTCAGCTTGAGCCGATTAACTTAGCATGTTCCTCCCAAAGGAAGCCACCATTCTGTAATGGAGTCTCTACCTTCTCAAATGCACAGAGGGGGATGGGGCGATGAAATTGTCCAGCCTTCACTCACTGATTATATAATTGACACTCAGGTTGGGCCAGGTGGCAGAAAGGCAGGACACAGGCGGCCCCTTTAAGACCCTTGCAGCATGCAGGTGGTAGCAACAGCAGCAGGAAGGGGGAGGCAGCAGTGGTGTCAACTACACCAGGGCAACTGTGCCTCAGCAGCTACAGTCAGTGGCGTAGGCTACGTAGGTGCAGCAGGTAGCAGCTGTATTGGGCTACACGCTGCCAGCTGCTGGGGAGGGGGGAACAACAGTTTGACTTGCCAACCATTGCCATGCATTACTTACGTTGGGATGTAAGCCTACTTTGCGGATGATTTTTCTTGTGTGGCTCCTGGGTTGAGCGTGTTTTAATTCTGGGGTGAAAATGCTTTGCTTTGTTTTACCACTGCTACATTGGGGGAGGGGCTACAAAATCTTTGCACTGGGTTGCAAATGGCTTAGCTATGCCCCTGCCCAAAACTTTTACCCCCACCCCCCAGCCATCACTCCCAGCTCCTTCACATGATGGGGGACAAAATCTGGCACCCACATTTGTCACCAAGATTCTATGCATGTAGCCCACTTCCTGCAGTCCCCATCCCAGAACTACCCACTTCCCTTGCTGCCTCCTGGAGCCACTGCTGCGTGCATTGCACTTCCTGCTATTTGCAGCAGTGGCCTGGCTTTTGGAAAAGGCCTCATGCTATTGGAACACTAATGCCGGCAGTGCAAGGCCACAATAGGATTGGGGCCAAACTAACTTAAGGCTTTATTTAAATGCATGCTAACTTGGAAGGAACCCTCGTGGATCACAGTGAGGCTTGCTTCTGGGTAAGCACCCTCTTGGCCTCTTAAGTCTCCTTACAATATCCGATATGGTGTGAAAAGCCACAGTTTCCAATCAATGCTTCTTCTCATCAGTTGTGGAACACCTTTCCTTGTAACTAAACTGACACAAAGGTAATTTCCCTCCCACCAAAACTGTGGAAAACAATTTATTTGAACAAATTTGAAAGTGAACATCTGTCGGTAAAACACAGGAATAAAATAAAATGGATCTTGATTACAGAACAATACAAGTCGCAATGTTGAAAACAATTTCCTGTTTTTTTTAAAGAAGCATATTGAATTCATAGCAAGAGCACCATTAGAAATACTGAATTAAGCCTGTCCAAACCAATCCCCCAACTTTGATGCACCTTTCAAAAATGACTGTGTAAACATGTAATGTAAACCTTGGACTCTGTGTGTGTGGGGTTTGTGTTTGTGTGTGTGTGAGTGGTTGAAGGGTCAGGGGAGGGAAACAGCACCAACACTTGATAGGTGGTGACCCTCTGAAATCAAGGCACCCAGACTTGGAGCTCAGAGGCTTTGGTAAGATTTCATTTACACATAATTTAGAAAGTAGTGCAAACTGGAAATAACTTTTCAGGTATCATTTTCTCAAGTATGGACAAAATTGTTTTTGCCATGGTTCTTTGTAATGCCTTCCATAACTAAACTCTTGTTTGGCTGAGATGCTGACAGTTTAAATTTTGTCGTCAAACTATCCTGTGTAAATTCCAGCATAGCTCAAGAGAGCAGTGAGTGCCCCTTGAAATGTCCCTTGTGTTTCTGATGGCAAAGTATACTTCCTGAAGCAAATGGAATAGCTGAGACAGCAGTCTCTATTCAATATATGTAATCTTATTTTTTTAAAAATTTAACAGACAAGTTTGAAAACACTAACTTGGGCAGTAAGATAAGGGATCATTTTATTTGGGAAAGAGGTATGTAATACTGATGTGAAATGTGCCATCTGTCTTTAAAACAAGTGTCATGTTTCATTGTTACTCTCAGATATGGTCTGCTAAACAATCATTTATGTTACAGTTCAGAAAGCTGTGAGACAGGAGCAGGCCTACATTTTTTATCCTGGTAGGTTGGAAGACTTCCATGCCAAGAAAGAGAACAGGAATGGACAGGGATGGGCTTAAGGCAGCTCAAAAGCACAGTTGGGAGCCTATGGCTTTTTATAAAATCATGGGTTTCATTGATGCTAACTTTTTAATTTTTTAAAACATAGCTCTTTTGTGCTTCCCCTCGTCAGTCTACAGTTAGTTTTCTGGAGACAGTCTGATAGAAGACACCCCTCAGCAGAGCATTGTAATCAGGAACTCGGAAAAGATGGCGCTCCCCATAGGCTACGTCATACTCGGCAGTTTTTCCAGTGACAAGCACGCGGATATTGGGCTCGTTGGCTTGAGTGCCAACCACAAGTACATAAATTTCAAGGCCTGCCTGTCGAGCCTCCTGAACGGCCCTCTCAATAGCCGCACTGGTGATGCCTTGAGAGTTGCCGTCTGAGAAAATCAGCACCCTCTTCTTAGCACCAGAGCGGGAAGACTGCCGATACAGGTTGGTGACGTACTTGAGGGCCGCGTTCACGTCGGTGGCATCGTTCATGAATTCCATGCTGTCAATTGCATCAGCAATCACAGTGTAATTCTGTTCAAACCGGGCCTCCAACTTCTGCTGAGTCCTCCCACTGTACTGGACCACAGAGACACGCGCAGTGTCTTCTGCAGGCTTCGATGCTGTCAGGAATCTTTCTGCGAGACGCTTCACAAACTTCTTGGTGGTTTCGAAGTTACGGCTCCCAACGCTTGTAGAACTATCCACCAACAGCGTGAGATCAGCTGGGCCAGAATACTGAACTGAAAGGAGAAGAGAGGTTTGCTATAGACTCTGCTGAAAATTTTCTATAGCTGTCCATGTCCTATAACTAGCAAAATAAATCGGGGACAGGTGCATTTCAGATGCTGTACACACAGGGTGAATTAGTCTGAAATGCATCTCAGACATGACTGTTCTGAATAATAAACTGTGTATTTTCTGATAAAGAGGAAAATGAGCAGCTCCACAAAAGCCTGTTTTGAAGCTGGCCCAGACTTGTCGCTACCTTGCTAAGTCAAAATCATGTCAAGATTTTCAAACACACTTTCTATATGATCAAGGCAGACCTGATGCAGAAACATAGCCAAATCTCCCCTCTCCCAAAGAAGTTGACGGAAGGAAGCCAGGCCAGATCAGCAAATCCTCCAGAGATATAACAGGCAGCTTCCTCCGCAGAGGGTATTTTGGACTCATAGGAGCTTTCAACCAATCAGTCATTCACGGTTAGCCAACAGTTCCCTCATGGCACTAGTGGTACGCATTTACAAAGAATTGTTGAGCCTTTGCTTTGCGTTCCAAGTGGACACCCAATGTCGTCCAAATGGAGTACTGTCATAGCAAAGGCGACTGGGCTCAACAACAATAAGGAAGGGAATATAGACAGTCCTGTGGGGTACATAAAATGCATGCAGCTTTAGTAAGAGTACTCACTTGGGCAAGTGTAGTCTGGGCACACCTTGTCTATAAAACAAACAGATGAAAACACATTAAAGCATTTCTTCTGTACTGGCAATACAACCTTTTGCCCTCATCATATGGCTCCTTGTATTTTAAATGTCTCAACTGAACCTAGAGCAGCATATCTTAAGATCAGCCATCCTCACACCTGCAAAGTGGCTGCAATATGGGATCAAAATATGTGGTAAAAAACAGTCCTGTTGCTCACATGGCAGACCACTCCAGTTGTAAAGGAGTCAGATATATGTGACTGTTCCAAGGTGCCCTGCAGCTGCTGAGGCTTCAATGCATCTTTAATTATCATTTCCAATGCAACATTCCATGACCCAGACCTAGCAACCAGAGTTATCTCACCCACCTTTGCAGACATAGGAAGTAACATTCTGTAAGAAAGTGTCATCTAGCAGTTCAGCATAGTTGGGTCGTGAAATCACCAGCCCCCCACAGGAAATAGTTGATAACTGTTCAGAGTTTGGATCAGCCTCGAAAATGTCACCGATACCCAAGGGGAACACCTGTAGAGTGACAGATATTCATATTAGCCTCAGAAGAATCTGTATCACAGGTACCCTGGTCAGGAGCATGCCCTGGACAGGGCTTCACAGAGAGAGGAGTCAACTCGACCTTGGCTTGAATTTGCAAGAGTAACTTTGCAAATTTGTTGGGTGCGGGGTAGAGAGAATTACTCGAGTACAGATGCTACCGTGGTGCTATGGAGTGAACAGCCTTGTCTGTGATGCCCAGAAGAGTACCTTAGCATTGCTTCTAGAGAATGGGTCAGCAATCCAGTACTTAGACAGACTAGATCAGGGGCTGTCAAATGTAAGGCCTGGGGACTATGGAAACTCTTTATCCGGCCCTCAGACTCTCCCAGCATCACCATCAGCTGCTCTCAGTTGCTGAGTTGTGCTGAGATGTCACTGCTGAAAGGGTGATAATTGTGCTTTCCCATATAAAAAATTATCAAGATTTGCTTATCTTCTCTTTTGTCATTTGCAGCTAATGTTCCTAAGTGAGAAAAACTGCTTATTTCTAGTCATGCCCTGCTTAGTGACATCTGATTTCTGATTTCATCTGAGAACTGATTTCATCTGAGAACTGATTTCATCACTAGGCTTCTTTAGAATCTTTCCCAACTTGGTAAATATCAGCATTTACTGAAGAAGACATTTGATCCTTGGACACAGGCATCTGGCAATTCTTGTTTATATTCCCCTACTGGTCTTCTAAAATGCTATCAAAAATCATTCACCTATTTATCAGAGCTTTTGTATCAGCTGCAGAAATTCTAGAATTAAATTTATCCTACAATAGAGTCATCTTCCTCTACAGCTTCCACTCTTCCGCCTGATTTATCCTAATTTTGGTGTTCGTAAGGCCAGATTAGCATAGTAGCAAAAGTAGCATGTGCTACGGGCCCCACAGTTTTGAAGGCAAGCTGTGTCTGGTGAAATTGGCATCTCACAATCTGGCAGCCCTGTTGTCTACATGTCAGGAGAGCTATGTGCTGCACAATACATAATCATTATGGATGTCATTAATAACATGAAACAAATAATTTCATTTAAATTTAACTTCATTAGGGGCACAATCCTACTGTGTTTTAGGAATGGAGCATGCATTCTGCTGGTGCTGGCTGCCAGAAAGCAAACTGCGACAGGGCAAGATTTTGAGGCACTGGCATGCAAGCCTTGCATGTAAGCTCCACATGGGCCGGTGGAGGGGCAGGGGGAGAGCAGAATGGGGTGGGGAAGAGTGTAACAGGGAGGAGCAGGGCAGTGATGGGGGACCTTTATATGCTACAGGCCCCTCATTAACTTAATCCAGCCCTGGCTGTTTGTCACCTTATTCAGAAGGAAATAATAATGACTCTACTTTCTCCCCCCGTTTCCTTATACTGATGTTACCTGGGTATTGGCTTCGCAGAGAGCAGACAGTGGCGTCTGATCACGATGTATGTCGGATCGCCCATCTGTGATGACAATGGCCACTCTCTTTGTGCCAGAGGGAAACCGCCGCAGCAAATTTTCCTTTGTGAACTGAAGGGCTTCCCCAGTATAGGTACCACCAGCAATCCAGTTAAGTTTCTTTATGGCTCTGCAAATGAAGCAACAGCGAATGGCAGTGCCAGCTGCTGGAAGCAAAACTTTTCTCTGACAATGAACTCTGAACACCGCCCCTCTAACCTTCTTGGTTTGCTTTCTACCTCCCCTAATTCCAGGAAATCTTGACACTAGACAATGCTTACATAAAGCCACATCACACCTTCACACACTTCTATCAGTATTTTTGTGATCGCAAAACAACTTTCTTAGTTGGTTTAGGTTGTAAAAACAACCTAATTAATTGGCCCATGACGTTCAGTAAACTACTAATGGAACTTTCATGTACTCTGGACTTCCAAAATATCAATTGTCATCTGTCAGAGCAGTGGTTCTCAAACTGCAACAGCAGCCATTCACTTGAGAAAGGAACAGAGTACAAGTCAGGGATACTTTGTCACTTATAGAATGGGGATCATCCTTGGGAAGGGGGTGCCATTTCTTGGTCATACCAGATTGGAACGGAACCCTGGAAAGTGGTTTTTATTCAAAGTATTAATTCTAAGCATTCAGTCAGCACGACAGTGAGATACTTGAAATGTGGCAAAAGCTGCATAGCTGTCACATATAAAACTAGGCACAAAGATTTCACTCTGACTCACAGGTATCTAATCTCAACTTACTCTTTGAGGGCTCCAATGGTATCAATGTTGGCATCTCCCAAGGCCACCATTTCCTGGGTGTTGCCATGGCTGTACTGAACAACACCAACACGAGACTCACGCTGGTCAAACTGTTCAGGAAAAGTTAGACAACCACATTTAAATCTTTTGCTTAAACGTTATCAGGATCAAAGACACAATGGATCAAAGACACACGCCCGCTGGGGCGTGTGGGAAAGTGGTGGAACGCGGCGTGATGCAACGTGCGGACTGCTGATCAAACATAAGTCCTGCCCAGCGTACCGGCTGGATAGCACTACTGGTTATGGCCCACCAGTTTGGGAACCTCTGCCCCAGGCATTTTCAAAAATAGCTTCTATTTCATTTTTTTTAATGATGAAAAAGGAAGAACTTATTCCCAGAGCTGATATAGTAACTATGTATTGATACATGCTATTGGGGTGACACAATTGATAATAATGCCTTACCGTCACATGTTCATCTTTGCTCAGCCTGTCGATGACCTTCACAACAAAATCTTTAGCAATCTGGAAATTCTGAAAGCCAATACTCTCTGAGCTGTCGACTACGAACAGCACATCAATAGGGCCACACTTGCATTCTATTAGGAAGCAGAGGATTATGCCATAAAAATATGCATGAATGCATGACACTTTTATTTCTTCCATATACTGAGTCGAATAATAGCAGTGAAGTATCAAACTATAGTAAAAAATAACATTTTTTGTGAGCATTTTAGGCTCAGTTTGGACAGCACCAGGGCTGGCCAGTTATGAGGTTGATTTCAAGCTGCAAGTTGTGGGCACAGGGGTAACCCTGCATTTACCCGCCACCCCCCCCCCCCCCAATCCACAGCTTCCTGCCCACCAAATCACTTCAGTCAGCTCTCCGAGTCTCTTCTGGCTTGGCAAGAGCAAGTAAAAGAAAAGAGGGGGGGCAGTAGCCACCCACTTTTCCTCCATCATCATTGTTGTGAGCAGTTGCTGAGGTGGAGCTGCAAGAAGCAGCAGCACAGTGATCCTGTTTTGAAAGCTAGGAATTGCTCAGAAGCATAACCATGGCTTGAAGTTTGAAAAAAAAAATCATGCAAGCATCATGCAAGCATGCAAGCCGTGGTTCACTTTCATTTTTCATCAGTCACTATTCCAGTTTCTATCTGCAGTGACTTTTGGAGGCAAAGCAGCAGCCAGAAGCATTACATGGCTTTGTCCATTCAGACCTCACACTGGGTATGGAACTCTCATGGTTCCTGACCCGAGACCCCAAGAGACACTTGATGTTGACCTGTCTGGGTGTTCTTCTGGAACATCCTTGCCACGGCAAATATGGAGGGCGAAAGTCTGTGACTGCATTCCCAGCCTTCATTCCTTAGGCATCCACGTTTGGGCTGGGTATCCATGTCTGAGACACTAGCATCGTTGTGAGATGTGGTGGCAAAATTTATGTATGCATACACACTTTAAAGTGTGACAAATTAAATTAAAATAGGGACAACTGTAGCAGCAGAGCACCATGGTAATGGATCATGAAGGTGACAGTGCCTTACAGCAGCTGTAAACATAAGGAAGGAACCTCTCCTACCTGGATTTTTGCACTGGAGCAAGATGTTTAAATGAAAATAATACCATGTTGTTAAAGATGGTGCAAAAATGACACTCACCACAGCAAGCTAGAAGAAAGTGAAAACAGATAGTTTAAAAATCATTTTTTTACATAAGCACCTAAAATCTATTGAATGATGCAGTTAAAATGTTCACAGCATTTCTAATTCAAACTGCACAGTATAAAGAAGTTGGAAATATGTTCCCTCACATTATGTAAGCTTTTAAAATGATTTCCATGTGTCAGAGATGTCAATGTTCCTCCTTCACTCCACCATATATTAGTATAAACAGAGGATACTTTTTTCCAAAATACTGTAAATAATTGTTCTTATATATTATTATGGAATGTAGGAAATAATTTGTTTCGTTGATTTCCAAAAGTGGATGGAACTATTTATTATTTTTACAGTATAAAAAATGAACACAAATCCTGATCCTGTAAATTTCACAACTATTGACTGTTGCTTGGATTTCTTTAGAGGTCAACATTATACTCTTTTATAGATACAACTTTCTATGGCACAATTAAATTGCAAAAGACAAAACTTTAAGGGCGCAATCCTAACCTGGAATTAGGCCAACACAGTTAGGCCAGCAAAGTTTGGTCAGCATAAGGGACACTGTAAAGTATGTTTGGACCACTCCTGGAGTCAGAAAGTCCAGCACACAAATATGCGCCATCATCCCTGACTCTGAGTGTGGTCCAAACACACTTTATGGTGGCCCTTGTGAGAGCCAAACTTTGCTGGCCTAACTGTGCCGGCCTAACTCCAGGTTAGGACTGCACTCTAAGAAGATGATAAATGTTCTGTTACATGTATAGATTAAGGCTGAATCAATTTAAATAGCTGGAGACCAAATCAGTGTGATGGAACAAGAGCTTGCTAAGCCCCTGTCTTATATTTGTGGTGACATTTTCTTGTCTGATCATTGGTCACATTCTCAATGGTATTTCCCTTATTGCCAATACTTACAACACATTTTCATGATGATATCTAAAATTTCACATTCCTAAAAAAAAGAAAAGAAAAAGCATTTGTTTCATCCAGGTATTCTGTCTCAATTGGTTGGTTGTTTTTTCGCTGTAGCCAGCCATAGGAAACAGTCCATGACTTGTTGATATCAGAATTTTAGAAGCTCACAGCATGTAAGCCAAGATGTTCAGAGAGGCTTTTTGTGACAATGCAGTCATAATTTGTAAATAAGAACTGTAAATAATTAAACAATTTATAGAAAACATACACAAAAATCTCCCATAATATAATGCTACCATCCTTATTTTTATTTCAGACAAAAACAAAGAATGAGAATGGGTACTCATTCTTGCTTCTTTGATAAGTTAAGAAGTGGATCTGCCAAGTTTGAAGCAGTCCCTTCTAGCTGGCCACAGTTTGGTACATGAACTTATTTATACTTGTCTTTAAACAAAGTTAATCTATGGGCAACAACAGTCAAAAGCTACTTGTTCTCTCACCAGCGTGGGCATATATCAAGGAACTGGTATAAAGAGCAAGGAGATGCTTATATACTGGCTACCTACTGATGGAAGAAAACCCAAGAACTTAAGGCCACAGAACTTAAAGAGGCCACCATTTATTTTTTTATTTTTTTTGCATTTGAAAATCCTGCAATGATTGGGCAGAGTAAAATAATACAATTACCTAAATATAGCAGATTGCACTGAAACCTAAGACAGACAAGCCCTAGCCATGGAATTGACCTTTGTATGGACAAACTCAGTACTGATGCAACACTAGAGTGAATGTCTGTTCCGCTTCGCTGTGCAGAATACTTCTCAACCCACTCAGTCTCCAGGAGAACACTCTGTTAATTGCTTTAATACACAGTATCTGTAATATGGAGCGGCACCATGTAAGAACGGTTATACTCACATCTGGTCCTGGAGGGCCTACAGGTCCTGAAGGTCCCTGAAAAACAAAACCATTGCAAATGAGCCAGGAGAATTCTCAGTTGCATCAGACAAATTCTGATGAAGTGACTTCTAATCTAGGCCATGAAAAGTTGATGAACTTCACCTTTAAGGTGTCATGGTATCTTTTTTGTTTTAGTTATATTTGAGCCACCTGCAACATGGACTAAAGTCTAGAACAAAAAATTAGTTTTTTTGTCATAAAAAAAACATCATAAAGCATGTTTGGACCACTTTTGGAGTCAGGGAGGATGGTGCACATCTGTGTGCTGGCCTCTCTGACTCCGAGAGTGGTCCAGACATACTTTACGGTGGCCCTTGTGCTGGCCAAACTTTGCTGACCTAACTGTGCCGGCCTAACTCCAGGTTAGGACTGCATCCTTATTTACTCATTCCTCAAACATTATATTTACTGTTCCCTGTACTTTACAGTGATCCAGCTGTCATCCAGTGAGTTTGAGTTTTTGCCAATGTAAATGTCTTTGAATATTGTGCTCTGACCTGAACATGGTACTCCAAGTCTTGCTAAAACTCAGTAGGTGGATATTCTTTCTTCCTGAGACTAGGAAAATATGTCCATACTGTTGCAGTATTAAAGGCTTGTTGAATATAGGTCAGCTATGAAACCAGAGCATTTTGCTCTTAATGCATTTTCAGTTTGTTACTTGTCTCAAACCCAAATTCTTCTTGAAATCTCTATTGCCTAGCCTGTTGGGCAGCCCAGTTCTAATAAAATTCCATGTGGTGATGCCGTGGTGCTGGCACAGTTGACTATGCTGCACCCTGCAGGGGCATTTTGGGTGCTGGAGGTCTCCTCAGGGTAAAGGGACATTTGTCCTCTTGGACCTCTGCCAACACTATTGCTGGCACTGGTCCGAGTTGATCCATACCCCTGCCCCATTCCACCCCACTCCTGCCTTGGGCTTGCCTGGTCCATGCTGGCAAGTAACATTGTTGCAAAGTGTTTTATGGTACTTTTTCAACAGCCCTGCAAGCGCAGTGATTTACTACGATTGTGTCATTAGTCTTTCTTATAAGATCACGGTGGGAGCTGAATGGCTCCTGGAATTTGAGTTCTTCTACCAAATCCCTAGTTTTTGGTGGAAACTAAAGCTCTGTTACTCACTGGCGGGCCTTCTGGGCCTCTGTGCCCCTTGGCTCCTTTAATGCCTCTGATTCCAGTTGCACGACCCTGAAAGAAAAAGAAAACAATTGACTTCCTGAGCGGACTGCTGCACTAACACCTTTTTTCTGTATTAAATGTCTGTGTTAGAAAACTGTATTTTATTGGGCTTGTGGACTTCTATTTTTTTGGCTCAACTTTATAATTGCCACAAAAAAATAGTCAAACTGGGTGATAAGCATTTGTGAAAATATCGTCTCAAAATCTCTGAGGGCAGATGTGCATGCTGCTTTTTTCCAGGTTTGGAAGATGCAGGAGTATCTCACACACATCTACATACTCAGGAAAAAATGTAATATATGCACTTATGAAAAATACACTGATCTTACCTGTGCCAGTGCGTGCATTTGAATGCAGATGGGATTTGTGCATTTCAGATTTATACATTACATTTTTTCCATAAAAGGGAAAAAATCACTCCAACCTCAGCCATACGTCTAACAAAACAGCACACAAATTGGCCCCAAGATGCTTGCAACATTTGCCTGCATGACACACCTCAAATCCATGCTGTCAATTTCAAAGCTTTGTGCTGCCTTTTCTGATCTGGCAGGGCAAAGGTAAACTATTTTATCATCACTTTATTTCCAAGCTTGCTGTACTGAAACAATAGTAATATTGCGCCATTCCCTTCCATATTCTTTTGTATACATGGGAGGTTAATTAGATAGCACATATAACGCAGGAAGAAAACTAATGGAATACGGTGTTTAAAGGAGAGGTTTTGACTTTTCTCTTAATCCCATCCTTTACTTACATCTTCCCCAGGGTCTCCGATCTCGCCTTCATCACCTTTTGGACCAGGATGGCCTTTGGTACCCTGAAGATGACAGGAATGGCACCATTTAGCAGAAGCATACAAATGACATAGAACTGACTCCTGCTGTTAATGATTGGCCAGGTACCACATATTTTGCTTCTTGTCAGAATGATCCACTGCATATAGAAGAGACCACCAGAAGGCATCCAAATTAATTTGCCCACCCAAATGGAGTCTTTTCCTTCCAAGTTACAATGTACATAATCATCAAGTTCTGCTGCACAGGAAGTATTTTTTTTTGGTGGGGGGAATCTGAATGGAATGTGGAAATAGTTTCTCATATGCTTACTGGAGATGCCAGTCTCAATATAATGATGCCACTGGAATAGGATTGTCAGCTAAGTAAAAGCACCTTAGGCTGCCATCCTATACACATGTACCAGGAAGTAAGTTCCTTTGCACTCAATGGAGCTTACTTCTTCAGACATGCATAGGCTTGCACTGTCAGTTAAGTTGCTTTTCATGAATGCAGAGGCTAATAAATGAATTCAGCGTTATAGTACTTTGCTAATGTATGCCTCATTTAAACAAGAGAAATTATTTATTGGGTATCTTTAAAATGGTTATTTATCCTTTGAATAAAATAAAATCATGCTCATGGAAAGCCATAAGCTTTAACATTCACATTTTTGCCCTGTGCTCCTCTGTACCATCAGTAAGGAAGAGAGTGAGACTTACATTAGTACCAGGATCACCTCTGTTGCCTGGATATCCCTTGGGAAAAAGAGGGATATCAAGTATTAAATCAAGGCACATAAGCAAGAACACTGTCTAAAGTTTGGGCATTTGGAATGGAACTGAACTTACTGGGAAGCCAGGGAAGCCATCAGTACCATTTCCTGAGATACCTTCTTCTCCCTAGAGAAAATTTGGACATCAGTCAGAGAGGTCAGCGATTAGTCTCAAAGCTATGTGGCTCATCCTTCCCAGCAAGCACAATGTTCTTCTAATTGGAAGGCTGCTTCGGGCTCCTGATGCCAGTAAGAACAGACTCTTCCCTCTTCACCCCTGCGCAGTCTTTCTAGTGGCTGTTGCTGGCGGTTTGCCTTTTTTTAGATTGTGAGCCCTTTTGGGACAGGGAACCATTTAACTTTATTATTACTATTTGCCTGTAAACCGCTTTGTGAACTTCATGTTGAAAAGTGGTATATAAGTACCTGTTGATTGATTGATTGATTGATTGACTCATTATTCTAAAACTAAGGGCCCATCCTATCCAAGCACCGATACAGTTGCAATGCATCAGCAGGGGAAAGTTGTGTAGGATTGGGCCCTAAGGGTGCCAGATTCAGGCCCAGTCCAAGACCTCCTGCCACTTAAGGCAGCACACAAATGCTGTGTCCCTAACCCTCGGATGTGTCAGCCTTTCCTCCTCCCACTCGGCAATGCTGAGCACTCTCTTCCTGTCCACATTTCCTCTTTGTCCCCCTCTACCTTTTTCTGTCCAGGGAGTGGAAGGAGGAGGAGGAGCAATGAAGGCAAGTAGGTGGAGCTTCTATCATCCCATCTCATCAGGGGTGGTGTCAGTGATCAGAGGGGCTACGTGGCTAGCCCCACCTCCATGAATCACAGTACCTGTGATAGCAGCAGGTCCCAATGTGCCATCCAGGTGTGAGCAAGGGGTGCTGTAGGGGTGGGGCCCACAGCAACCTGGTGCTAGCAATGCACCACATCTTCTATGACTGATCATTGGCATTGTGGGAAACAGTTGACTGAACCTGGGACTGAGGTCCCAGACTCTGGGGCTGAAGCCTAACCATCTCTGGCTCCAATCACTTGCTCAAAGGCAATGCCCAAGGCATTCCAGAGTTAGATACTTCCATGGTTTCTCCCTGCCTCTTGCCGGACTGATTGGCAATCAGCCTCAAAACCCGCATGAAACTTTCATTAAAAGGTTTCACAATCACAGCCCAGTGCCCAGATCTCCACAGATGGAGATGTAAGAGTTTGATTTGAGCCACTGCATTTTTAAAACATTTTCACATTTACTTGTCATACACAACTACAAACTTGCAGCAAAAAAAAGTGGGTCATGGTTAGTTCAAATCAATTGCAATATTCAGTCCCTCCAACATGACATGCTACTTTTTGACTTCCTTGTCCTCTTAGGGCTACCTGGTGACAGTGATACCAGGTGACTGCAGTGATAGTAGAAGCGACAACAGTCTTTCTATGCACCCCATTACAGTATACCAGCCCTGCTTAGAATACAAAACCCACACCTCCCTGCCACACAAACTCCACTTCTACGAGATAAGCCTACAGGACAAACAATTCTAGTCCCCCCCTTCTTTCTATCCCCAATATGAAATGTTGCACTTGGCATGCAGAAGATCCCAGATTCAATTCCTGGGCATCTATAAATACTATTGGGAAAGACCCAGAGATTGACACGGGTTTGATCTTGTGCACGTAAAGCAGGTGCTTACCACTGAGTTATAGTCCTTCCAGCATTTTACGGTACCACAAATCAGCACAGCCAATTGGTGTCAACGCCTTCACCAGGACAAGTACAACACAATATAGATTTTAAAGGGCAAAGATGAAGGAAAAACAAAGCCTCCAAAAAACAGTGGCTTTCAGTACTTGGTTCTCTGCTGAGTTACACTGGAATGTGGAAGGAATTCCACTCTTATCAAAACTCCAGAGTGGGTCATGGAATCTGGAATGGTTTATATAATCCACTCCAGAACCACCCTCTGTCTGCTTCTAATATGGCTACTGGTTCAGTGTATCTGTGTGCGTAAGGCACTTCTTCAAAACAGAGACTGTGCAGACACATGCTGAAGCATTTAAGAGTATTTTTAAAAAGCACTGGTGAAACTGACAGATTTCCCTAAGCTTCTGAAGCCAGGGAAAATCAATGAAGCTAACTAGCCTGGTAGGGTTCACCAGGTTTCTTTGGGCCTTAGTTCAGAGGGGGAAAATCCTTGTCATTTTTGCAAATGTTTCTCAGAGCGCAATCCTAAACTGGAGTTAGGCCGTCATAAGCCAGCAAGTTTGGCCAGCACAAGGGCCACCATAAAGCGCGTTTGGACTACTCTCGGAGTCAGGGAGGATGGCTCACGTCTGTGTGCTGGCCTCTCTGACTCCAAGAGTGGTCCAAACATACTTTACGGTGACCCTTGTGCTGGCCAAACTTTGCTGGCTTAGCTTAGGCTGGCCTAACTCAGTTTAGTCTTGTGCCCTTAGGGTCATTGCTTTACACTCCCAGTACTGAACTGTAGGTTGGGACCTACCAATGGGTTGTGAGCTAATTTTAGGTGGGATGCAAAGCACCTACAGCAGCCATATTGAAAATATGGGAAGATGGGATGCTGGAAAGGGGGGTGGCCTATGTGGTTATTTTACTTGTGTCAAGGTTGTAAATAGGCTTTTTTTCCCTTTCTGATTCACTTTGCTATTGGAAAATGGCTAAGAAATAACCCAACTGCATTCTCAGGAAAGTGGCAGGCTCTGGCGTCACAATGACAGCATCTCTGGTCATGACATCACTTCTGGTGAGTCCCAGACAAATTGTCATTCTAAAAGTGGGTCCCATGGTAAAATGTTCGAGAACCACTGCTCTACATGTAGCTCCCTATGTAAAGGGTTAGCTATTCCCACATGGATCACTGAAGAAACTTTTCCTTCATGGAATCATATAATATGCCCTCAAATTATGCTACTCACCCTGTCACCCATCAGGCCAGCATCACCAGGTAATCCAGGGGGCCCAAGCGGTCCTTTGAGGCCCTAAAAAGCAACAATGTATACGGCTGTGTTTATTGTCTGTGCAGGCTAATTGAGCCTGCTTCTTTGCTTCCTGCCTTCAAATAAACCTAATGCACTGAGGAATGCCAAATAGGTCCCTGTTACATGGAGAAACTCTTTTTTGTCATTTATTCTTTGTTTAGTTGTGATTTTTTTTTCTTGCACCTACCAGAGAAGGCATCTCTAGATTACAGACTGTAGTCTAGAATTTAGCTTAGCCTGTGTTAATACAGACATCTATATTCAGGCATCTACCTGTAGATTACCTCAGTTCAACAGTCCCATTTCAAAATTACCTCAGTTCAACAGTCCCATCCATCACGCAAATATCTTATCTGCTTGTGACTGTAGCCGTCTTCTGGCTCTTTGCTAACTGCAAAATGGAAGCTCACAGGAAGCGAGGCAGAAAGTTAAAAATAACGTGATGCTAAGTGCTTTCAATTTGACAGTGTCACATTCTTTACAGCCCTCTGCCTCACTTTCTGCTTCCATTTTGCTATTAGCAAAGGGCCAGTGAGACCCAGAAACAGCTTGAAGTTATAAACAAGTGAGTTGGGCAATCGGGAGGCACAATGGGGGGAATTTTTGAACTGTTTTTTGTAGGGTTCCCTTTTATTTGCAGCTTCCTTGTCTGTGGGGGGGGGGGAACTGGGGGGGGGCAGGGAACATATCCCCTGTACATACAGACGGATGCCTGTCGATTGCATTAGTCACATTAATTAGTAGATTTTGCACATAAGAACTAAATTCTGATATGACATATCTTCCCTCTGTTTATTTGGAGGGAAAGTTGGGATATAAATCATAAACAAACTAACAAATGTAGGTGTTCCTATCTTACCATTAGTGGACATCTCCACTGCTGTCTGCACCCTGGAAGAGGCCTATAGTGATTGATTGTTCATGTTCTTCCTTTTCAGCCTACCCCCAACTAGCTTAGGTACACTTGCCCATTAACATATACTAACTTCAGCTCCAGGAGGCCCTTCATCTCCTCTGTATCCCTTAGGCCCAGGTGGCCCAGCTTCACCCTAGATCAACAGAAAGACAGTTCAGTGGTTATCCTTCTAAACCAGTGCCTTCTAAACTCCCCCGGAATTTGAAAAGCACTGGAAGTGCTTGCGGAGGCAGGGAATGGCAGTGACGTGATCCCCAGGATCACCTCACTGCTGGCAAGATAATGGGGCTGGGGGGACTTACTACTGCTCGCCCCAGCATCCAAGGGGAATGCTTGGGCTCCTCTGCAGGGCTCCCCGTGCGTCCCAAAACTGAAAAAAAAGTGACTTACTTCCAGGTTGCAACTGCAAAACAGGACGTGGTCGTGATCTTTTTTTCAGTTTCTGGACACACAGGGAGCCCTGCAGAGGGGTCCGCGGGGCTCCCAGACCCCCACGGATGCTGGGGAGGGCAGCAATATGACCTTTGTCAGCAGAGATGCGATCCTGGGGATCACATAGCTGCCTTCACCCTGCCCCTGCCCTTTACAGGCAGAGGCTTTCAGGCTATGGCGTTGCAACGCCCCAGTTTGAAAACCTCTGCTCTAAACATATGGTCAGCAACCAGTTTGGCAAAGCAGGGAGAACTTGCACCTGGGTGGGAAATATTGCAGTAGAACACAAAGCATTTGTGCCTCCCTCTTCACTGTGGTTTTTTATGAAGCAGTCACAACCCAGCTTACATGCCAGGCACCAGGCAAAGACCTACTTATATTTGAGTATATACGCTGGTGTACGTCCAAGGAGAAGAAGAAAAAGGACAGGGTGAAGAGGAGGGGGATAGGATCTTGATACAAGTTGTGGCCACCAAGATCTACCCCATTCCTTCTCCAAACTACCCCGACCTCCTCCCTGAACTTCCCCTGCCTTCTCCCTCCATGCCCATGATATGCCCCTGCAGCCAACTCACTGGGAGCAGTGAAGCTGCGGTGATGTCAGTCTGGAGCCGCAGCCACTTTGCAGTGGTGGGTCAGATTGGCCAGGCGTGGCATAGTCCTTGTGCCATCACTAGGCCTTTTACAATTAGGGGACACTTGTTCCACGGTCATACAAGGCCCAAAGGATTGGGTCATTAGACTTCCTCAGCATCATTCCAAGGGATAATTTTTCCCTTTCATTCATGAAATTTAGTGTCTAACATCACATCCTATCCAGAGTACCAGTCTCTTTTCTCACTTATATGAGGGAATTCTATGGTTAAAACAGGGATTTCTGTTCATGTCTAGAGCAAATTATGGAATTTATTATCTATGTATAATTTATAAATAGCCTTCTTTCCCTCTGTTTTGAAGAAAACATACTCAAATTTCTGTAACATCTTTTCCTTCCTGCACAGTACAATCTGGAGGCTCTTAATTTTCATCTAATGCTCGCATTACAGCTCACATGTGCCTCAAGTCTGGCAAGTTTTGTCCTCACCTCCAATTTTATTATTGTATTGCTCCTATTCCTGCTTCTCAGTTTGTGATTATTTTGTTGAAAGGTGGACTATAATTATTCTAAATAAACTAGGCATACTTCACATTACAGTAAGGGCTTGGGGAAGCTACTACATGGCTGCCATTTCCAGCTGTCCCTCTGTGGCAGGGGACAAACATGTAGAGAGGCCCTGAATAGGGAAGAAGAGACTATGAGCAAATAGGTATAAGGGGATCAGCTTCTGGCCAGAGTGTTCTGTTCCTTCCCAAGCATCATTTCAACTCTTCCTTCACCCAGACAGGAGACATGGGCTGTAGAAGGGCTTGACCATATCTTACAGGTTCTCCAGGTGGTCCAAATGGTCCTTCTCTTCCTTGGTCACCTTGTGGTCCTGGCTCACCCTAAAAACCAAGGAGGAAAATTAAACCAGAGGCAATACTTGGCAGAATGGAGATTATATAATAGAAGTCAAACATCAAGAAGAAACTCTCTGGAGCACAAACGCATATAGGAAGGTACGGATACAGTGCTTTGCAAAGTGTGGGTCGCAACCCACCACTGGGAAGCAAAACTGGGTCATTCCCCCTTAAGGGGCATGGCCTGTTTTTGGGCCCCTCCCAAGGTCTCCCTGCAACGAAGAAAAGTTCCATGTAGAGCTTTCCACCTTTCACATGAGCAGCAGAAATGCATGTTTGAGCTCTGAGTGGAGCTTTTGCTGGGAGACCCGTCAAGGGGGCTGCTGGCTTCCCCAGCCCTGTCAAAGCCCCCCCATCTATGTTAAAATGTCCCTGGGGGTCCTCAGCACTGCGATCACTGCGGCACTGTCGGGACACCTCCCCAGCCCCTGTCCTTGCAGCTACTTACAGAGGTCCAAAAGTCTGAGTAGGACTTTGGGAACTACTGGATTAGCAGCATAGAAAGAGAGTTCATTCATTTTGATCTCATCAGGTTTCATCTCAGTGTGTGTACTACTTTTACTGGCAGTTACTTTATTTGTGGTCACTGTCATGTTTCTTTTGGCCATTATTTCTCACTAAGTTTGCTTAGGATTGTGGCGTGAGTTGTATTTACATAGTTTTCAGCATCAGCTCTCCCCAGACAAGATCAGGCTGCCTATATCAATGTATGGTTACATGATTGCTTCTAAGACTGTGACTTCAAATTTCTTGTTTGAAATTCTCTTCCTGTGCAGACATTTCTTCCTGCAGCTGCCAAAGTAGGGTTGTGCAAGTACCTAATGGACTTTTGCATAAAAGAAGGGTAAAAACCACAGTTATGCTTGACAGGAGTCGTGGGGCTAGCACAGCAGCATACTTGGGCACTCTTCATTGACAACCATCTTCATTGACAATATCATATTATAAATATCATATTGTGATATTTATATCATAATATGATATTTATTATAAAATGTGAAGATTCGTGGGGTGAGATCCTTTACAGCAGTGGTCTCCAAACTGGAGAGAATAGTCCACAGCGCAAACAACACGGCATGGCTAGCTGCCCATGCACGGAACGCCAGGGGCAGGGCTTGCTGGGGTGGCAGACTCCGTAAGCGGCTGGCTGCGCTGACCCCGGGAGCTGTAGTTGGGGTCGTTCGCAATGTCCGCAATGGAACGCAAAGTGCTACTCACACCGGGGACGGATCAGGCCCGGAGTTTAGATCCCCTTGCTTTACAGCACAAGCCTATGCATGACTACTCAGAAGTAAGTTCTATTTATTTTAATGGAACCTACTCCCAGGTAAGTATTGTAGCTTTAGTGACATAGGAAAAAATAGATAAAATAGATAAAATTTTACTTTAAATTGCTTTAAAGTATGATTGAATTGAGACAACCTGGGCTGTAATAAGTCTTTAGAGTGATGCCAACCAGAACCTTCTATGGCTGCCAGACAAGTGTAGCAGCTATTTGGCATGACCGTCAGTCCTGAAAAAAATAAATCAGAGCTCAATTCTATGCATATCTACCTAAACGATATTCAATGGGGCCTACTCTTAGATAAGTGCGGATAGGCAGGCACCTGTATCCACAAATCCCATATTCATTATCCACAGATTGGGGGGCCCCTCACCTTCCTTTCTTCTTGCTTTGGGCCACTAAAAAACCTTCTTGCTTTTACAGGCCGCTAAATGGGAATGCAACAACCAGGCTGGCAGAAGGTATGCTAGGAGACTGACAAGACGGCAACAGGAAGCTAGATGGCTGTCTCTATTGTGCCTTCTGCCTTGCATTCCCATTTCACGACCTATAAAAGCAAAACAAAGTAAGATTTGATAATGGTAAGTAATAATGATAATGGGTAATAACAATAAATAAATAAATAATGGGCAAATAATAAAGATAATGGGTAAGATGAAATAAGATAGTGGGCAGGGGAGAACTCTATATTTAACATAGGATCCCTCTTAGCTGCTGTTTCAGATATCCATGTGTGGGGAGGAATCTATCCCCATGGATACCGGAGCAGGTCTCTACTTCAATTCTGGTCTGTCAGAACTATCAGACAAACATGGACCAGAGTTCTAAAATGACAAGACACGCAGTGGCTTTCTGGAGCTACAATGGCGAGAACACTAGTGAAGAGAGACGTGCTTGTCGGCCCAGGTTCCGAGTGGGAGGCAGCACTATAAAATCTGACAGTGGAAGATCACAGATAAAGTTATCCAGGTACCATTGGAGGAGAGTTTATTTCATTTGGAGTAATTAATTAATACAACTGACAAGAGTCATAAATATCAGGAATCATAAATATAATAATCAGTCAATAATTTTTGTGCCTATCCCAAACTGACGAGGGAGAGACGGTATGTCTAGTAGGTGTCATGTTTTTTTTAAATGGTTACTTGTGTTTAATAAAGCTAAATCCAACCCATACTCTGGAATCTTCACTTGGGGTGTGATGGAGGTACAAGGGTAACAGGTTACTCAGAAAGCCAGATGCAGGGAAATGACAGGAAGATCCAAGAATCTTGTGTCTTGTCTGCTCTCTGAGGCATCTGGTGGGCCACTGTGAGATATAGGAAGCTAGACTGGATGGGCCTTGGCCTGATCCAGTGGGGCTGTTCCTATGTTCCTAGTCTCATAAACAGCAGCCACCACCCCACAGCCTCTTCCCTTGTTCCTCAATGACAAAACTTAACTTGCAAAGAGGGTTTTGCAGCATTGAAAAGGCAGGAAATGCCACAGCTTCCACCCAGTGCATTGGGAGCCAAATGGGTCAACAGCCAGTTCTCTACAAAACTGGGCAAGCTGAACTCACAAATACAGACTCTTGGACTTGAACTGAGGAGCAGCACGTGATTGTCAGCAAAATGCCTCTTCCTTCTGGTGAGATCAAGCCAGCTGAGACTAAAACAAATGCACCTCTCAAATGACAATTTGTATGTAGTCATACCTTTGAAGAACCAAGGATATTTCTGTCAGGGCTAATGAATCTAGTTCAAGACCACATGCATTCAGAAGTAACTGGAACTGCATGTCTAGCATTTAATGAGGTTGCACATCTACTCCCCTGCCTGGTTGTCCATCTGCTTTAAGAGAAGTGAAGTGTCCAGAATGCATCATCACATAAGTCTTAATATGAAGCTGCTGGGGGCCCTGTGATGTCCGTGGCACATCTCGGCCCAACTCCTAAGGGCACATTTGATTCTGCCACCAGTTCTGAAGGTTCAGGGTTGGCCTGGCCAGGTGGGTTCTCTGATGACTGTGGGCTCTCAGCCAGTACTCAGTCTGTCCAACCTCTGATGCTACCCCAGTCCACACCATCGGGAGCCACACTTAAGCAGAGAATACTAGCCCCTTAGAAGAGAGAGAGAATCTGTTGTTTAGAACTTTGCAAAGTCAGTTGTTTTATGTGGAATTAGACTGGTAGGATTAAGTGCACTCTTTAGAAAAGCTACTGCTGGATGCTAGGAGCCTGTGAGAGAGACTACAATATGTTCTGAACACTGCTTGTGAAAGTGCCTTGGAAGCTACCCTCTTTTCTTTTAAAGAAATCTTTAATGAAGCCTCTCTTCTGGCACTATTTCCACAGGACATCTGTCTACATCTGGTTCCCAAAGTATGGGTGAATTTGTGTTTGATGTTTGTGAAAACATGATGTATAAACAGGAAACTCAGGAAACATAAACTGTTCTCCTGACATGCCTTTCCCCAAACATCAGGCAGATTTATAGTACTGTAGACTTGTAGGGGTTCCAATTCCTCGATGCACAACAGCAGAGCAAAACTGTTTGCAGGTAGAACAGGAATTTCCTTCATGCCCAAACAGTTCACTTCTCTAGAACATAAACATTTACAGTGATACATTTCAAAATGTCAGCATGTATAATGTGCAGAACGCAGGGCAAGCTTCACGTGACAAACGTATCAGGATATAGGAGATGAGCTGCCAGAACACACACTCTTTATGTAATGGGAGAGACATGGAAAGAAAAAAGACAACGGCTTGCCACCCACCCACCGTTTAAGGATATACAGGCAACCTTCTCTATTTCAGAAACTGCAGGATGCCTGTATCTACAGAGTATATACAGCTAATTCCACCTAACATATTTGACTTGCAGAGATGCTGATCAGTAGACCAGTCCCCAGATTTTCTTTTTCAAGGGCTGTCCCAGCTGGAATGTCAAAGTGTTTGGCTCTTAACAATGACTGAAACTCTTCAAAGTGTTTGGCTCTTCATGACTTCTTGCATCAAGTTCATATCAATTAATCCACTGAAAACAAAAAAAAGGTGCAGGTGCAGGAAAGGTGCCTTGTTAAAAACTTTTTCTTCTTCTTAACTGAACAGATAGAACCTGTCCATATAACACAGTTTGAGGGCCATCTCATGATTGTCGCCATTGTCCTGCACAGCATACCTAAACAGAAGCCATTGGCCAATCTGCTACGATACCATGGTGGGTAAGTGTTGTGCTTGCAAGTGACTAATATGCCTCTCTGACATCATCATCTGATTCAGATCTAGGCTGGGAAGATTTGCCTGATTGCCCTTGGCTCAGAGCAAGGTCACAAAGAGCCTTGTAAGTCTTGGGTCACACAAACTGGCTCTTTGGGGAAACTTTGATTCTAATTCTGTGGTAGCGCTGCAAACTTTGGCTCATTTGGTGGGATGCTTGGTGTTTCAAAGGACACTTTGCACAGACAGATTGACCAAGCTGTCTCAGGGTCAGTTGTTCAAAGCAGAGAGGTAACACTGGCTGCTTGTAAGGCAGGATACATGATGTCTATCTTGTGGGAGGAGCTGGGCAGCTGATTTTGAGGGAACCAATGACTGAAACATACCCTGGTTGCTGAAGGCTTTTTATTCAGCAGCATTAACTTTTCTTAGTGGCATCAGTACATTTTTCCATCCTCCCTGGCCTGAGGTGTGGCACTGCCCATATTGGTTTTGGACAGACAAGCTCCACTTAGCTGCCCAGTTCTACTCATGTGCCTGTTGGATGATTCAGCTTGGAACAAACGTATAAAGTATTTTCCAACTTACTCCTAGCTCATATGGTGTATTCAAGCCCCTTGGTTAAAGAGAAGCATTCTCTCCTCTTCTCTACAATGACGCTGTCCTTGGTTTACTTAGTACCAATATATGAATACCATCCAGAAACTCCCCAGTGAGTCACACAGATCCTCCAAGCCAATGCAGCTACATTAAGTTTTTTTGAAGAAGAAAAAACCCACCCAGATTTTAATGGAAACAGGCAAGTTTAGGAAGTGAAAGCAAAAGGCCTTTCTTTTAAGTACTAAAACACATTAGATATATTTTGCAGCTAATCCAATAATGACCGGTAAACTACACTTTTCTCCAAAGGACAACAAATCTTAAAGATTGCCGAGCCTAGGTATTAAGTAGCAAGCTTTTGTGTCTCATACTCTATTTGTGCAACTTGTGCATGTTGCACATGAAAGCCAGATCAGTGAGTCCTAAAGGCTATCTCCAAGTAGTCATTTTCATATAGTCCTGCAGAAGAGATCTCTGAAAGGAGATCTATCATTACAATGCTTAGAAGATTTCTATAGGGATTTTCATGAGTTCAAACAGCATCTCATAAATTATTATACACAGGGATAGTAATCCTAGACTGTTCTGAAAAAGCAGAGTTTCATGGCACAGACTAGCAGATTTCTTATAGTTGAGGCTTTTGTGGACCAGACTAAAGGGAGATACGATAAATGTCTTAATATCTGAAGGGTTGTCATGCAGAAGAAGGGTTGCTCTCTGTGGTTCCTAACTAGAACCAATGGGTTGAAACTACAGGTCAGACATGAGGAAGCTCTTAGGGACTGGACCAATCTGCCTTGTACAATTTTTCATTCTCCCTCATTGGAGGGATTCAAGTGGTATGGAAGCTGGATGGCTCTCTGCCGGGAAGACTACAGCCACCTGGAATGGATGACCTTCAACGTTCCTTCCAACTCTAATATTCTATTATTCTGCAATAAATCTGTAAGTCTTTAAAGTGTGACTCATTGCTATTCAGGATCATCTTAGTAATCAATAATTCTTGTTATTCTTGTTATCTTCCTGGAAACGGAGGCTGAGAGATAGGAGCTTGCTTAAAGGTGAGTTCATAAGAGGTGAGATTTGAATCAGGAAATTCCTGGCTACTGGCTCCCAGTCTTGCCCGTGACACCACATTTGCTCTTGTGTGACCATTTGGGCAACCACACACAGGATGGGAAGAAGCGTCCTGAAAGCGATGAACATTCACATGAAGTTTCTCATGCTGATAGTGTGGCAGCCAGATTTTCATACCTTGTAACCAGCTTTGCATGGACACATTGAAAGACATAAGCTGCCTCAGCTAGTATATGAAGCACATCTTTCTGTTTGGCACACTTTGGACTTTTTCAAGAACTGCAGGTTAAACAGTTGCACAGTGCAGACAGAACTGAGAGAAAAAATTCTGTTGAAATGCTGTTCTTTGAATGTGTTTGCTTCTTTTACCTTGTCTCCTCTGTTTCCACGGACACCAGGAATACCGGGTGGGCCTCTTTCTCCATTGGCGCCCTGTGTGAAAAGAACCACATGACAGATTAGGAATATTTTACACATTCGACCTAGCCTTACTGACTGTGAGCCATAGCAGCGCCCAAATGTATCAAGTGGGCATTAAGGCCCACTGAGAGTGCACAGGAAGGCTCTGACCTTTCCGCTGGTGCACTGGCAGCTTATGTTGGCATCCAGTGCTTTATGGCTGATTTTCAGCAGCTGGTGCCAGCAGAACATGTGTTCCGCCAGCCGGTGGCATAGGTGAAGGTGTGCTGTCTTCCAGGGCCAGCCCTACCCCCTCTTCAAACGCAATGGGAGCTCTGCTCTGGTCACATCTGGAGGGTGTTCTGAGGTCTTCTAAAGCCTTAAAATGTCACTTCTGGTTTCTCCAAAAACTGGGAAGTGACCTTCTAAGGCCTCCCAAAGACTTCAGATCAGCCTCCTGGTGTGATCGGAGAGGAGCTCCCTCCTCTCCAGGGTGAGGGGCGAGTGAAGGGGGCAGGACTCCAGCGGTTGCAGTGGCGGCAGCTTTGCCATCCCTGGAAGAATGCTGCCTGGGGTCATGTGACTCCTGTGACCGCCCGCAGCTATGTTACTTCTGCCAGCACAGCAGCCCAATAGAACTCAGCTGCAAGTCTGCATGGAATACATTTGCACTTGCTTGGGAGTAAGTGTTATTGACCTCAGTGGGACATGCTTCTTAGTAAACATGCACAGGCTCCAGCTGCAAAAGACTCTGTTCTTAATGGGAGGCTCACTGTTTTGCAGTTGACAATAGCCTTTTCCTCAGAACATCACAAGCCTTGATATTCCATTATAAGACATATCCACAGCCACTGAGTCACTGAGTCAATATTATCAGCTTTTCGGAAACATAATCAGTTCCTTGATCCTTCATTTTGTTGGTAACTAGAAAATAAAACACAGTTCTCCTCCCTGCCCCAAAAACAATTTGCCTTACCCTCTCTCCTGGGGGACCATCTGGGCCAGGATTTCCCTGCAAGAAAAGGAAGAAAAAGTGGGATCTCTTTGCCATGCGTACAAATCTGGTCATTCACACTCTGAGAATGTTGAAATGCGCACCTCATCTCCTGATTCTCCTTTCTCTCCAGGGCCTCCAGGGCCTCCAGACTGACCCTAAACAAACAGGCAGAGAAACGAAACACACATGTTAAAGCCAAAGGATCCTGGAGGAAGGAAGAAGGGCTCAGGTCCTGATACATCAGCTGCAAGCCATATGGCAGAGCTGATCTCCACAGAAACAGCCAGGACAGCCAGCACACAATTTCCTTTTTAGCTGCTGCCATTCAAAGATGTCATCCATCCTGCCTTCCAGAAAGGATGTTTGACAGAGTATAGGGATGGAGTATATTTTCTTTAGTATATCATGTTGAATCCATTATGCTTTCAAATGTTTCTATAGAAGGATGATACTTTTGTTTAAAGTCCTTCGAAGCACTAAACACCTTGCACTTAAAGTTGGAAGAAAAATGGTGGCTATTCAAACTTGGAAGTAAAGTATAACCTCTTTGATAAAGAACAATTACTGCTCCTTCTGGACCACAGAGCATACATGCACAACAGTATTTAAATTTAAAATGGTTTAATTTTCTCAGTTAAACAGGATTGTGGCCAATTTGATAATCTCAGATGAAGCAGCCAATGTCCTTCACTGCTGGCTCTGGTTGCGGGGTGGGGAGGGGGATGTCCTTCAGTGGGTGGCTATGGCTGCCACTGTTCTGCGGTGCTGACTCCAGGTTTTGGGGGGATTTTAAGGCAAGATAACCCAAGTAGCCCCTGCCCCTGTAGTGGACCCACTGCCCCTGCTCACTCTCCCTCTGGGTCACAGTATGTGCAGTAGTGGCTCCATTCTCTGGGTACATACGCGGATGGCCATCATGAGGCAACCACGAAATAGATGGCTCCAGTTGGTGGGAGACCTGCCAGGGCACGCACCTCCATGCTTGACCCTTTGTGGTTCTTTTATAACATATCTGAGCTGGGCAAAGATGCTCTCAAGATTAACAGGTGGAATCTCACAGCAAAAGGCTACTCTTCTGCAAGTGTGGAAAAAACTGTGCTATGAATCCAATGCAAAGCATATGATGATGTGAAACTCCACTCCTGCTCATTTTGCCTTTGGGCAGCACAGTTTCGACTGACAAAACATACTACGGAAATGATACAATATGAAGCAGCTGCAGAGAAGTCTCAAAAGAATTACTGAACATCTAAGCCTTACCCTTTCACCAGGCTGGCCAGCATTTCCAGGCCTGCCTGCCCTTCCAGGAAGCCCAGGCTCTCCCTTGGAGCAAAAAGAAACATGACTCAGCATTCTAAATTCAACGGTTCTGTTTTAATTATACATGGTTATTATGTGCACAATGTCCACAATGCATTGTTCCCAAGCTGTTCTTTGGTATCACTCATACAGAGGAGTGAAAATGTATGATTTTCAAATGAAGGCTGAGACCTAAATAAAGACCTGTAGTTTTGATAATGGGGAAGAGAATTTTGATATTCTGAGAGAGCAATCCTAAACCGCACTAGATTAGCAAGGCCAGCCTTCTGGCCCGCCCACCCCCACACAGTTCCTTCCTCCTGCCGCCCTCCCCATGCCCAGATCCACTCTACTCTTGTGCCAGCTGAGTTTGGCTTGTGCAGGAGCAGCGGTGTGGTGCCTTTGACTGGCGCCGTTGGGCCAATGATGATACTAGCATCAGCCCAACGGCACAAGCCTGTTGTGTTGTCCCAAAGTGTATTACAGGATTGCGCCCTGAATCTCACGGAATTATCTCACAGCCCAATTCTATTGAAGGCCTATGACAGCGGATTTCACAATCCACTCCTAAAAAGCTGTGCCACTGTTGTGTACTGTGGGACCACTAACACAAATGTCTGGAGCTTCCATGAACATGCCTGTGTCTAACCTGGCCATGCTGGAGCAGGTAAGATGGCAGTGGGATATTTGGGGGTGGACTGGGTAAGGATCAGGGCAGGGAGTGTAGAATGGGGAGCAGTAGGGGGAGGATCTCAACAGTGGCAAAAACAACAAAATCCTATTATATCCCTTTTTCTTGGCCTAGAGTCTCCTTGAACTTACACCAGCTAAATCGCTCACATAAGTCTGAAGAGACCCACTGAGGGCCAGGCAGTTTATGGGGAGATAAGTAGGGGCTCTTCTGGGCCCTGGTCGCCCCCTCCACCACTACATGCAGCACATGCTCGATCAAAGCTAATGCACCTTGCAGGCTGGTGGGGAATAGTATTGGGCTGCCCAAGTTGTTTCAAAGTAAAGTCGCAACATTCAGAAAGTTGTCTTTGTTCCTATAGTTGTCAATTGGTTTTGTTGGGGTTGGGGTGCATGCAGCCAGGCAAGTAAAGAGATTCCCTTTCTGGGGCCAATGCCTATATCATTCAGGTGCCTTGGTGACAGAGACTGGGTTATCATTTGGAGCAGAATGGATTTTATCATCTATTTGTCTTTCTCTTTTGGGGGCAACTGCTCCAAAGGAAAACATATGTACAATTTAATAGTCTGCACTGAAATCTGAAAGTATCTGATGAGTGGAGAAATAGGAAGCTTTTGGGTGCTATGCAATGGGTGACAATCTGAAGTCATCCTCACAGCTGAATGGAAGCTTACAATTCTCTTCTTCCAGTCTTACACTCATTCTCCTTGCATTCTTGACAGATGTTGCTAGGGAAATTGGAAGCCTAATGCAACATAAAGTCTGTTGCAAGACTGTTTTTCTTAACATCTTGATCTTACTTCTGTTGGAAGGATTTCTGATGTTTGTGAAAAGGAGGATAAAGGGTGAATAATGATTTTTGACAATCAGGTTGTTGAAAGCTTTCAACAATGGCCAGTAATAGCACATATGGAACTCCATTAGGTTTCCATTAGGTTTCTTGTGCTCAACCCACACCAACATTTCAGCATGAAATTGACCCCTTGGCAAAATGCAACCATCATTACCACCCCACCCCACCCAGCTCAATTCATAAGCACAAAACAGATTGACTCACCCTGTCTCCTTTAGGTCCATAAGGACCAGGGTCCCCTTTTGGTCCAGGAGGTCCTTGTAAACCCTGTTTGAAATCAAGTTGTAATCTAATGAAAATGAATGACATATTTTAGATATGACTCTCATAAATACACAACAGGAAGTTCTAGGTAGCGGACTAGTTTTAGTCCTGGATGGTTATCGTCTACTGTTTGTATCTTGATCTCTCCAGTTCCCTCTTGGAGTTTTCCCACACTGCTTTCCTTCCTTTCCCAAGTGCACTCCCTATCTGCATGTTCTGATGCTTATGCTGACACTATGCATGTATCCAGTATCTCTACATTTGCATCAATTATTGCATAGTCAAAGCTGAGGTTAATTAACTTTAATACAGTATATAGCATATTGACTCTACATACATCAAATCCTGGGGATCCTTTGCATCCAGGTAACCCAGCAAAGCCAGTTTCACCCTGCAGAGAAAGAAAAGTTGGTCTGCATCAAATGTCCTGGTCATCATGACAGCCACTGGCATTGTTTCTTCATGTAATTACTGCATGCCAAGAGACCGTGATGAGCAATCATGACAAACGTTCAAAGAAAGGTCCATAAGGCTGGTTCTCAATGAGCTTCAACACTGCCCAGTTTTGGGAGGGTGGCCCCCCAAATCAGTTTCAGCTACAAAAATCTGAGCTCCTTAGGCCAGGCCACCCCACCTTATTCTGCCAAAATTCACCACCATTTCTGCATATGCATGTGTGCACGCCCCTTCCCATTTTGCCCTACTAAGTTGCTGCCACTGCTTCTCTCTCTCTGCATTTGATTTGAAAAAAGGGACAGAATCAGAGGTCTGTAAAAGGAAGTGTGGAGAGGAAAGTGGATGTCCTACAACACCTTTTGACAAGGAGAGGCAGTTAGGGCGGAGGTTAATGCAGCAGGACCAGAAGTCAGAGCCAGGATACCAGGCAGGCGTGAGTGGCGCACAGCGTCCTGCCACTTGAATCAGCTGCCTCTCCCAGCATTGCCAGGGGGCCATTGTCACGGGTAGCACCTATGGCTGGTCGGTAGCTCCAGTATTTGCTGAGTTCCTGTCCTAGCAATTGGATAGACTCACTGGACGATCAGGCCATTGATTATTCCTCCTCTTGTCATAAAAGGACTTTTCAGAGGAGAGATTTTGGAGTGAACCTTCTCAGGTCCAGTGGCAACTATTTTTTCATGTGACATTGTCATGAACGAAACGGGGGGGGGGTTGTTTGTAACCTATGACTCCCCTACTTGCCCACTCGGTTTGAACATGCAGCTTAGTAGGGAAAGGCTTTGTTAGTTTCAATCTGCTGCCACCAGCCCAGGTACCAGGTTGCCAGAGGAGTTTCCTGGGCTAAACTGCTCCCCTAGCCGAGGTCAAGGGTCTCTATACTCACTCAGTGAATCACTGTGAGCCGGAACAAGACAAGAAGGGTGCCAGGGATAAAAATGCCAGGAATAACAATGTGTGAAAAGTACAAAACAGTTTCACTGCTCCTCATGCAATTGGCCGGGAGGTGGAGCTGATTTGACACAGGCCTGGCAAGGCCTACACAGGCGTGGCCCAGCCCCAGATTGCTCTGAGAGGAAAAGGCTCAGGCAAAGGCTTGTCATCACACGGCCTGGGGAAACACAGACCAAAAATAACTCTAAATCTAATGCGTGGTCACTATTATTTGGGTCCTGGTTCTATATCCTCACTGCTGGGCTTCTCCCAGCAGCCATCCACTCTGCCTCCCCACAGAGCGGCTCTCCCTGAGACCATCCAGCAGCAAAGCCCACAGGAAAGAGGGAGAGAGACTCTGCCAGTCCCATGATCCTTAGCTGGAACACATCTGAGTAGCTGGCAGTTGCTCTCTCCTCCCCCAGCTGAGGCATCCTTTTTAGACGAGGCCCTCAAAATGCACTTTAACAAAGACAACAATAGGTAAATGAAACATAGCTGCTTCATCACAGACATGCTTTAGCTGACAAAATTTCTTTGCTAAGCACAGCATAGAGACTGCAGCATTTGAAGGAAACAATTTGACCGTACCTTCCTGCCATCAACACCGTCAATTCCACGATGGCCCTTCTCCCCCTGAAAGGAGAAAAGAAAATAGCCCAAGTGTAAAAAACGTTTTCACTGTGCCCAGTGCAACCTTTCAAAGTTTTGTATTCACAAATGAAAACCTAAAGACATACCTTGGATCCTTTTGCACCTCTTGAGCCCTGTGGATGAGGGAAGCAGTACAGTTAAACACCGTACAGTTCATTTATTTTCTACCCCTGGCTTACTAACCAGTTGATTCTTACTTGCCAGCGCTAAATACCATATATGAGTACAGAAAAGCTATAAAGACAGTGGGACGGGCCACAGGGTACAGATTGTTTTCCCTACAAGTTTTCCACTGATTGCGGGGAGATGAGCCCTACAGAGTTCAAAGTCTCTCTCCATGAGTTGCAAAATAGACAAAATCATGGAAATGTGCTTGACTTCCAAAATAAAAGATAGCTAAGCCTGTTCTAATTGAGGCACAGTCGAAGGAACACCAAGCAGCCATCTTAATTTTGAACAGAACAGGAATGGTTATTGTTTATCAGAACATTAAGAGATCCACAGCCCATTAACTTTGTGGGCAGTTGAAAACCAGTTGAATATAGGGGGACAAACATTTCTGAGGACACGAACATATGATAATATGGTTAATCAAAGAACAGTGCACTCACCTTGTCACCTCGTGTGCCTTTTTCTCCCTAAATAGGACATGATGAAAAAATTTAAAATACATTAGATAAGAAGGGATGAGATAAGCAGCCCAATCCTATCCTTCCCTCACCCCTTGCTGGAAATGTCCCCTTTTCCTCTTGTAAGCCTCTTGCACCACAATCAGTCTCCTTGAACCTGTGCAAATGCAACTGTGTTTGCAAGCTTGAGGAGAGAAAGGGGGTGGGAAGTCTGCTGCTAGAGGGGCTAGGATCTGCACCATGCCATCACCGCCAGATCCACACCCTCACCCAGCCGCCCTCTTCCTTCCCCTCCCCGCTCCTGTTCTGCCGTCCCACACCCCCTCCCCATCTCCTCTGCCACCTTACTTTTCTTCAGCAGAGAAAAGGTACTCCTTCAATGCACTCAGTGCATTTCCATCAATGACACTCCATCGATGCACACATCGATGCTCTGGCCTTCCCATTGGGACCCTGGCAGCACACTATTCAGTGCACTACCTCAACATGCTTACAGCAATTTTTCAGGATTAGTGAATACACGTTCCGCTGGAGCAGAGGTTACTGATGTCCTACTCGGATTGTTGAAAGTGCTGGCAGGGGTGAGGACTGGGGCAGGCGGGGGTACCCAACTGCGCCACAGCAATCATGGTGCTGCAGGCACCCAGGAGTTCTTACCTCATTGGGTGGGTCACACCAGCCTCAGGCAACTTTGGGAGGCCTGCAGCCCCCTCTGTTAGCCTCCCTGATTATGTAAAAAAACTCATTTTTTGCAAGCAAAACTTTTCCTATTTTCACGTGAAACGAGGAAGTGCTTTGCATGCAAAAATGGGACTTTTTATATCATGAGGGAGGCTTACAGAGAGGGCTGTGGGCTTCTCAGACCTTGCCAGAGGCCGCCACGACCCTCCTGATGAGGTCAGAACCCCTGGAGTGCATGCAGTGCTGCAATTGCTGAGGCACTGTTGACCACCCATTCCTTAATGGTGAATAACCCATGAAATTCTCCCAATGATGGGTTGCGACCCCCAGGTTGGGAAATTCTGCACTGGAGGCAGACGTGGTTTTGGGGAGAGGGGCAAATGCCCTGGGCAGAGAGCTGCTCAAGCGGGAAAAAGATGGCGACGAGGAGGCTCACCCCTCCGAGAGGCCAGCATTGTTTGGCAGTCCCATCCCCCTGGCCCTCGTGTGAAGAGCAAAAGAAGGCTAGGCCATGGCTTGACTGCATTTTGTGAACATGACTCCATTGTGTGGGAAAGAGCTGAAGCTGCTAAAAAAACAGCTGATAGTAATCAGCTCACTTCCTAACATAATCAGGAGTGCAATCCCTTATCTCCTTTGCTTCTGCAGAAAGGTGTGAGGTCATAGCTAGGGTCAGGAAGCACAAATCAAATCAAGAAGGTTCCATCCAGCTAGTGATACAATCAAAAAGATTCCACACAGCTGAGACCTATCACTTAGGTTGTGTACCTAACCTTTTCTGACCATTCTGTAACCTCTGAACGTTCCATCACCCCATCAGGAGATGGCCGACCTTTATCTTGACTGGATAATTGATTGTGCCAGAGAGGTATAAAGGTACCCAGTTTTGGGGGTACAACATCAACACCCACCACCAGACCTTCAAGACCATCAAGACACTTCAGATCTCCAGACCTTGAGATCACCTTCTCCAAGCCTGTCCAAGATGCCCAGCATGGACAGCCTTGACTTAAGAAGAAGGTGAAACTGCAACACCATCCACCTTGCAGGTATTAGGGCCTAGTTTACAGTTAGGAATATAGTTGTTTTGTTGTTTTAAGGTGTACCTTAGTTCAGTCTCTGTTAGTTCTTTTAAGCCTTTCCTAGTTTTGTAGCTGCTTGTTTTAATAAATTATAGTTCAGCTATAGACTTTGTGATTACTGGGGACTAAATTCAGTTTTGCTGCTTTGGCACACTTTACCAATTTAAAGTTTATAACTTGGGATAAATCCTTGTAGTTGGGGCTAGTTTAGCCTGGGGAGTTTGAAAGTTAAGAGACTGTTCAGTGCTCTTAAAGGCTGATACTCTTAGCTGTGGTCCCAGGCTGGTAGCAGAGGCTGTGCGCCTTGTTGCCTTGGCTTGTAAGTGCTTAAGGACACATTCTGCTGAAAGTTCACAGCTCATATGGGCCCTGGGCTGGTTATAGGGCATATGAGCCTGTGAATTACACCTCTTACGGCTCCAAAATGGAGCCTGGCATGGCAGGGTGCGTGTCAGTGGGTGGTGAAGGGTCGGGGAGCTGGAGAAGGGGCCAACAAGTGTTGAACTGGCTCCAGGGCGGAGAATGAACTGGCCGCACCATTAGCTGGAGGCAAGGCCCAATACTGGGCCATGAATTTAAGGGTACAATCCTAACCTGGAGTTACAAGCATGTTTGTGAAACTCCTGATCCGGAACTAACTCCAGGTTAGGAGTCCACCTTAAGTCCAGCAAATCAAGTTAAATAATAAAATGATTCAGACATACCTTCATCCCTTGATATCCAACTGGCCCAGGGTCACCTCGCCTCCCCTAAAGCAATAACAAAAATTATGAATCACATTGAAGAAAATAGTTATCATACAGATCAATACATGGGGATCTATCGACACCAAATGGTCTATTCTCATTCAGTTATGCTTCTTTATTTAGGTTTGGGAAAATGGCACACAATTAGATGCCTTAATATTCAAGTCCTTCTACTGGAAAATATATTCTCTCTCTCTCTCTCTCTCAATATATTTATACTTATTAGTGCAATAACCCTTTCTCTGCCTATGATTATGTCTTAAACGCTGTTTGCCTGGACTAATAGTGGATGGAACGGGGAATTCTCTAAAACTAGATTTAATTACTTCTCCAGCAAACATGTTTGTAGTTTCAGTTTGTAATGGACTGTATCCTCACAACCATGAATGTAAGAAAGTTTAAATAGGCAAACGTCGCTGCATGATCTCCTCCCCCTGAAAACCACTCCTGAGGATTGGGGACCTTTGGGTACAGAATGGGGAGGGGCCCAGGGAGCCCCTGAGGGGAGCTCCACTTATGGAATGTGCTTGCACCCAGTCTTAGAGAATTCCCTGTCACATCCACTATCATACATCCTCCAACCCTTTGGAAAAGCTTTGGTAGGGGTTGTAAGGGTGTGTGTGTGTGCAGACAGAACGTTTGTCTGCACACAGTTGTTGGGATACAAGCCAATGTCTGGAAATATCCAGGTCCTCCTCTAACATGAACCTACATCATGGATAGGGCACAGAAGATATATATTTCACTTTTAATGCAAAAACAATTTTATAATTTTTTTTTACAATATATAAACGCAACAGGAAGATTTTACTTTCTCTTTTTGCGGAAGTAATACTAAGAATAAGATCCAAAAGCAGCCATCTGTTCCGCTACTTCTATCTGTGATTACAGAGTGCCTGGAAATGGGGATAGAGTCACTGATACTTTGCTATCATCTTTTAGGTTCAGGATTTCAAATTGATAGAGTCTCAAGAATAAAGTTACTGCGCGCACATGACGTTGGAGAGTGCCTTCCCTCTAATCTTCTAATAGGTTAACAGCAATTTAATTAGTGCTAGACAGCCAGAGTTGGTAGTCATCTTTCTACTGCAATGTGCATGAAACCCAAAAATAAATCTCTACACAAAGTTTTGAAGGAGTGAGGGCTGCATAATTAGATGCTTGGCACAGAAACAAAATGAATAGGAAAATCCACAGTGAATCAAGTGCTGTTTCCTGAATTTCCAAGCTAAACGCAAACCGCCTCTGTAACGATATGGGAAACATTCACCACCTCCACAAATAAAACCCTCAAGTTTATAATATTTTTTATAAATGGAGGAGGAAAAATTATGCTTACTCCACCCTGTTAGCAAATTGTATCCTAAATACATTGGGGTTAACACTGTCTTGTTTGTACTTTGGAATAGGCTGGTCCCAAAATACAGGCAAAGAAAGAAATCTAAGGGAACCGTGAGTCAGAGGAATTCCATACGGGGCTTTTTAAAAAAAACAAAACACTTTTGAATAATTTTTACAAGACATGCTGAAGGCCACTCCATTTCTTGAGGCCTTAAGAGACCTCTAGGATATGACTGGGATTACCCATTCTAGAAAAAGGTAGAAGAAGAAACTATAGCTATAGAATTAATACTTTGTTGCACTCATTTGGTTCTTATGTGTCTGCAGCCAAACCTAAGTCTTTCCATGAAAACCTGTCCAGAGCTTAAAACAAATTGAAAGCAAATGAAGGTCAAGAACTACTCTAAAAGTGCAGAGTCACTACTAGAGTTGCTTGGTTTTTTTGACAGGCAGTTAACAGAATCCTTCATTGCAATGGGGGGGGGGATATGGGGCGGCGGCGGCTCTGTGATCAGAGCAGAGCCTCAATGGCAGTGACTCTCAGCCCTCCACATTGCATCGCATGCTGTCACAAAGGTACGCCACCCACAAAAGCAATGTTTTACGGTGGGCTTAGGGAACCAATAGGGAAAGGTTGGGCAAGGAAAGTGCCTTTGTGCTGGATATATACTTGCGATGGCACTCACTGTGTTTGGCAATTACTGGAAAGATAAGAATTACTGTCCTCCGTCTCAGTTTCTTACTTAATTTTTTTCAAGCATTGCTCAGGACAAAATAATTGTGGACAGGAGAATATAGGGTGCTGCCTGGCCTGGAAGCAGAGATTAGTAGACAGCAGAGGAGGCTGTTAACCCGGCCCCCTCCCAGGCCTGATCCTCTCCTATTTTGCCCTTCCTCCATCCCAAAACACCCCCTCCCGGCATCCACACAGCTCTTCCGCCACCCCCTGCACATCCCAGTGCAAAGGTACGTGTGCCAGCCAGCATGGAATTGAAATGGTGCTGGCAGGCCAGTGCATGCTGTTGTGGCAGGCCAGTGCGCTGCCAGCTCTCAAGTAGGCGCAAAGATGCCTTATAGCATGTTTGCAACATGCAGAGTTGGTGCAGAGGGGATTGCGCTGGCTCAATGCTAAGTTAGGTAATTGAATATTCCAAATTCAAACTAAAATCTATCATTTTAGTCTACTTACAGGCTCTCCAGCTTCTCCTTTTTCACCTGGCAAGCCAGGTTTTCCTCTTTCTCCCTGGAAAGAAAGCAGTAAAATATGACACAATTTCCATCCTGAATTTTAATTTTGTAGAATACAATTATGCAAACAGCCATCAGGGGGTGGGACTCGGGTCTGCAACAGCACAGGCAGGCAGTTCAAGGCAGCAGGATGACTGATATACCACTAGAATCTCTGTTCAGACTCGGGTCCAAGACCAAGGACAAGCACTCAGACTTGAAAGGTGGCCTAATTCGGTATCTGGGAGGTGAACTGGTTTTCTGATAAACCTGATGCTCTCTTCTCCCATGAAAGCTGAGCTGCGGCTACACTGAGATCCCAGGTGAACAAGCGCTAGGTGTTGGGGAATGTCTCAAACTGGAACTCTCAACAGTCAAGGTCTTATCTCCTGTACCATCCATGCCCTGTCCCAAGGTCAAGCCAAGCAGGGAGCCCTGTAGGCTGTAATAGTGGGTTGAGCACGATCAGTTGACTCCTATCCTTGATATGGGGCAGCTGGTTTCTTGGCCCAATACACCAGGCAACATCAAACTCTGGTCTCCAAGCCAGCCTGGCAATCTGACCAACTTATCTGAATAACTGAAAAGTCACTCCTTCTTCCTCACCCTACCTTGACTACTCCAATACAGCCAGACAACTGGCAATTGGTAACTTCTGCTGCTGGTCCACTGCATCTCACCTTTTGGTCAACCTGGATCATTCTTGAGCACGTCTCCTGCTTCTGGTCCTTATTGCCCTGACCCAGGCCCTTATTTAATTGTGGGCCTAATCTATCCAACTTTCCAGTGCCAATGCAATTGCAATACAGCCCTGAGATAGGGAACAGCCCCTTACTTTGAGAAGGCCTCCATGACTGCCCTCCCCAGCAGGATAGAGTGCAAGCCCTGTTTGCATGACTGCATCAGTACTAGAAAGTTGGAAAGGAGGTGGCCCTGTGGCCCTCTGAGTTTTGCTGTCATGGCCTAACTAGACCATACTTCTATAGATAGATTAACACCCCCGGCCTAGTTCAGCCAGGACTCAGTGATACACAGCAGGCTGGCATTCATAACACATCTATTATTCAGTCCTGCACGACTACTTTGTTTCCCATGTTCTGACCTGGTTTAGCAGCATCCAGGTCAGTAAGTGACCCTGGTTGATTGTCAGTTGACATGGAAAACATGTTTTCTCCAGTTGGAAAAAGTCTGGAAGGGGACGTAGCCTGCAATGGTTGAAACTCCCCATTTTCTCCTACAGCCATGCTTCTTCCATACACTCCCCAGTGTTATTCCCCAAATACCCCTCAAATCCTACCCAAACATCTGATGGTTCATTCAGCCTTGCAGAAATGGCATGCCAACCTCATGTACCAACCTCATATCCTGCATCTCCCATGGGTCCGGGGGGGCCTCGAGCAGGCTAAAAAACAATGAATAGATTGTGATTAGAACAGAGAAATGTGAA
Source organism: Lerista edwardsae (assembly GCA_029204185.1). Lineage (NCBI taxonomy): Eukaryota > Metazoa > Chordata > Lepidosauria > Squamata > Scincidae > Lerista > Lerista edwardsae. Next base: position 21,816,589 of record JAJKFI010000015.1, on the reverse strand, counting down.
CACGTGTATAAGTACTAATACTAGAAAGTCAGTCCAGTTACACTTACCTGGCATTCATATGAGCAGCACTGCCAACAAAGAAAAAGCATATCATTAGAGGAAGAAAGAAAAATTCATTTGATTTTTTAAAAATTCCTCCTCCAGTGTAAAATGAACTTTCTAATGGCTTCACAATGAGCTGAAGCTTGTTTCATTGAGGTCAACAAGGGACATGCCAAATGCCTTCATGCCATATTGAGCAAATTATGAACCTACTTGAGTACTGGAACTAAAAGCAGCACGCTGGAAGACCAGCAATGCTTGGATCTCCAGTGAAATGTTAATAAATTCAAAATCCACATAAGTGAATAGCCTTTTTTACTGTCTCTTTCATTGGAACAGAGGATGAAAACACATGTTTTTCTTACAACACAATGCTAAAAAAATATACCAAGTCATATGTGCAAATTGCTTGCCACACATGACTCTGTACATTTTTAATATTGTAACACACACACACACACACACACACACACACCCCTCTTGTTTTCATCTTCTGCCTCATTGCTTGTATAACAGAAGCACTCTTCCCAGCCTTTTCCCCAGAAACTTTCTGTATTGATCTATGGTGCCTCTGATGGATGTCTGTTACGACAATGGAGGATGGAAAATGGCCCAAGAATACACTGGCAATGTGGTCAATTCTTTTCAGCTATGTTTGTTTCAGTTGGTGGGTGCTTCTCGGGGGGGGGGGTAGGAATGACCAGGGCATGATGACATGAAGTGCAGGTGTGGCAGAATCGCCCCACAGGAGTTCTTTGAAAAGTGCTGCCAGTGCTGTGATCACACAATCACAACACATGGGCTCTGAGCAGCTGGAGCTCTTAGGTTATGGGATCACAGCCACCGCAGCAGCAGCGGCACTTTTCAGGAAATCTGGAAGGCGGTTATGCCTCCACCTGCCACACCCACATAGTACATTGCTGCCAGGAACGACACAGCAGCCATCTTGAATCTTATTGCGTGGCAGCTGTAACTGCTTGTACTCATCCATAGTTTCCAATTACGTACCCCAAAATCCCATGTTACAATTCTTATAGTTGTAGGAAAGATTAGATGTGTGTGAAAATGAGTGCTTTTGATGACCATTTGATGCTTTTTTAAAAAATAGAAAGGGGTATGTGTGTATGTGCACGCGCACATCTGGGTACCTATTTCCCTTCTGTGCTTTGCACTGGTAAATATGGCACAGTACGTAAGCCTCCATCCAACTTCCTTTGAGAAAAGTTATTTTCTGTCACTCAGGCAATGGAAGGGGAGCATTCTAAATCGCAAACAAATGAAAAAAGATTTGGCTTACAAGCCCAAGTTCTACTGGGATAGAAATGATGGTACAGCAGAAGCAAAACAAAGAAACTATTTTCAGTGAAAAAAAGCACTTTATTGTTACTTACTGTTTGCTCTGAATTGTTTCTCTGAAATAAAGCACAAACAATTATATGAGAATATTGAAGGTATCAAAGTAGGATGTACAGCTTAGACAGACAAGAAAGGGGGAGATAACTCACCATCATGTCAATGATGGTTTTAATTGTATAGTCGATCTCCTGTCTAGAGCCAGTTGCTGTAAAATTTTGACGATGGTTGTGGTCTGTGGCAATCACACTAAGTCTTGATTCCTAGGACAAAACAAGCACACAGTCACAGCATGATAAGTTGGAGGCCTTAGGAAGGGTTCTGAATTTTTTATTCTAGTCTTAGTTCCCTGGGTAGTCAGCTGTGAGCTGATGGAATTCCTGCACCGACTGTATTTGAAGATTTGCCAATGTCTGAGACAGAGACCTGCAAATTGAGCAAACATTTTACGACAGGGGTAAAGTGTACCATGAAATTTGAGATTTTTTTTTGTCTCCATATTTAAATATGTGCTAGCTGGATACCCTTGCTTCGCTATGGTATTAATAGGGGGATATAGATCTCCTTCTATGCAGCCCGCTCCTGCAGGCTCTCCATGTGGTAGCAAGAGCTCTGCAGTGCCCCGCAGCTAGCGTGACAGGCCAGAGTCCCATGAGACTGCTGGGCAGGGGCCGGCAGATCATGTGAGAGATGAGAGCCTGCCTTGCGCTGCGTGCCAAAGCTGTGAGGAAGGGAGTGAGGGGGTTGGTGAGGAGAGACACATACCCCCATCAGAGACACACCTTCGATCTATAAGAGCCTTCCCTGTGCTGGGTGCTGAAGGCATGAGGGTGGCCTGGACAGTGGGGTTGGTGAGGAGAGGCTTTGCTAGTGAAGGGACCCTCAGCTGATATGTACGGCAATTACTGTGAAGAGAAAATGTCTCCTGTGAGGGAAGCTAGATTGTGCCACACAACTCTGGAGCCAGTGCCTCTCCTATTAAAGCAGGGGTGTCCAAACCCCAGCCTGGGGGCTAGATGTGGCCATGGGAGAGCCTCTATCCAGCCCGCGGCAAGCTTCTTGTCCCCTATGAACCTCTGACTCTCTTGACCTTGCTTGCATGGACTGTATCCTCCAAGCTGTACGCTGGTTGTGTGCGGAGGGTGTTCTGATTGCCAAGGAGGCCTTCAGGAGGCTAAAAGTGGTCATGTCCTGATTTTCTCAAAGACGTGAACGTTTTCAGTGATGTTTGTAAAGCCTCTGAAGTCATTAGACAGATTTCTGAGGGTTGGAGAGGCCTCCTTGGCAATCAGAACATGCTCTGGGTGTTTCCTTTCCTGTGATCTGCTGGTTCTGAGATATTTACTCCAGCACATTTTAAGTAAGCTGCTTGTGGGGTGAGAGAATAGGAGTCCATTCAAGTGTGTGCTATATTTCTATGGTGCATGTTGGAGCTGGGAGGAATCCTGGAAGTTTGAGTCCGTTGATTCATTCACCTAAGTTCCGTCTCTAATGTATTTTTTAAAATTTTATATTTAAATCTTATTTATTTTTTGGGCCCTTGACACCATGTCAGATATTTGATGCGGCTCTCTGGCTAAAAAGTTTGGAGACCCCTGTATGAGCGGAACACAGGGATAAGCAGCGTGAGGGCTGGTGATAGCACAGTAAACAGTTAAGTGATAACTTACTGTTACGGCTCTTGCCATACCAACTTAAAAAGAGTTAAAAGGGCCGACCCGGCCTCAGTTGCCATGGACACTACAGGCCTCTCTCAGGCAGTAGCACAGGGGAAAAAGCCAGCCAGGCCTAAGCAATAGGAAGGGCTCTATAATTCTCCCCATCCCGAATCTATTCACCCCTTTAGGGGTTGATTGGGTGAAATCCTGAATGATGTGGGTCATTTGTATGGGTCACCTCTGTAAGCAGAAACCAAGTTGAGATCTCACAGAGCCCAAGAGATATTGAGGAACACACATTTGACCCCTTTTCACCCCCTTAGGAGGCAAATTTGTAAAAATCCCTTCTTAGTGAGTGCTTACATCACGGAAAGAAATATACTCCCCAAATTTAATGTTCCTAGGTCCAGTAATTTGGGCTGGATGACATTTAAACCAACCAGTCAATGTGAGAGTAACTTTCTGGACTATCTCTTTTTCTCTCTTGGCCTTGGAATCTGCGCCTCAGAGATTATTAGAAGATTATTACGTTTTGAGGTAGGGCTGCTACCTATTCTGCAAGCCAGGAGATCCTGAGAAGTAGAGGATCAATAATCCACTCAGTAATATCCTGTTCATGTTCAGTTCCTTCTGTTTATGGACGGCAGTTGTTCTAATGACATCAATGTGTGTACACATCATACCAGATGGTTTGGAGAAATGGCAACGGAAAACACTCTGATCCCCTGGTGCTTTGCTTCATTGGCAGCATCTTCCAGGCCCCCACAGGGCTCTTTGTATCCATCCAAGGGATGCCCATCTGTCACCACAACAAGGTACTTATTTTCCTTCTGATGAGATCCCCTGGAAAACAAATTCATGATGAACAATCTATACTGTCTGTAGACACATGGTTTCAACACACAACAATCTTGGCTGTTTGTACTGACATCTGCCTGCTGACATGGTTGTACCTTCTCATTACACAGAGTTCCACTGTTTGTACTTGCTCATTTGACTTGCCCTGGCCACATCAAGTCTTAACAACAGGATGGAAGTGTGACCTGCTGCAGTATATATTTAAAGGCATTTCTTTATGGTAGCTCTGTTGCCAGGATGAAAGCAAAAAAGCTAGAGGGGGGAAAGAACCTTGTGGTACCTTAAAGACCAACAAATGGAACATTACAAAGACAATAAATTATAATCTATGATATGAGCACCAGATTTGGATCTGTAAGAGGAGGTGTCATCCTATTATAGATTCATTGCGCAGTGTTGGGGAGTTTCTCCATTTCAGATTTCTTCCTTATTTATGAAATGTTATCCCAATGGGTTGCTATACACAATTATCTTGTGACCACATATCAAAACTTCCACTTGATCATTATTATTACAGGATCATTCCAGAGAAATGTATTTCATAGTGCTCGTGGAATAACTTTCATCTATAATGAGAATATAACATATGTATGTTATAGCATGTAATATTTGTATTGCCTTCTCTTTTCTGATTTTGGTTTAGAACAGCAATTGCCACAGAATTTATAATACCTTCTAACCCACACCAGACCTAACCAGAAAGATGCAGACAACCCTGGCATTCCAGACAGATGGAGGTTCACCCAGGAAAATCTCTGTAGAATTCTGCTGGTTTCAGCTTGCCTACGTTTAGAACACCAACTCAGGGTTCTTGTGAGCATTCACTGAAGTCTCAAAGTAAGACTTGTTTTAAGACATTTTGACAAAACAAGAGGACTTGAAATTTAAAATCCTAGCTACCCTTTCAGTGCAAAAAAATGCAACCGACATCCTTCTCTCTTTGATCTTGGATAACCAATGGAAAACACCGTCGTCGTCTTCTTCATTGACAGGATGAGAAAATGATGGCTCCCACTCACCCAACAAGCAGCTCTTCGATGCCATTCTTGATGGCACAGTCTGTATAGGTGCCTTTCCTAATTGAATCTACTCCTGATATGCTTCTTTTCAAGTCATCTCGCCCACTGGGCATGCGGGTTAGCCCCCTGATCACCTCCGGCCTATCACTATAATGTAGGGCTCCAGCATTCCACACGAGATTCCGGTCACACCGATAATATCTGCAAAGAAAAACACCTTTTCAGCTTTTGTGTACTTTGGCACACCAGTATCTTTTATAGTATAACACAAACTCTTCATACATGGAAGCCTATTTATCATTCTTCCAAAGAGTTATCAGCATAATCAATCACTGAGCTGAGTGGCTTTTCACCAATGTGCCATGCTGAAGCCTTCACGTTTCATTCATAGCACTGTATAGTCAGGACAATCTGCACTATTAAAGAGAACTTTTGTTATGGAGTCTCTGCCTTGTGTTGGATATAATTGTTGCACCAAATTTCTGAACATTCTCATAAAGAACAGGGCATGAATAGCAGTGCAATACATTTTGTACTGAAGGCAGGCATTCCATGGTCTTTTGGCCCCAATCCTCTTCAGGTTGGGGAAACACTAAAGTGACTGCAATGCAAACGGTGGCAGATGGATTCTCTGCTTTCCAAATTCATTTGGGTTAGATAGAATAGCATACATGAGTTCGCTGGGGATAGCAAGATGGAGGATGCAATGAAGGACACAAAACGGAGGTCAGCTGGGCATAGGGGCACGCATCCATTTCATTACGACAGTCAAATCAGCAAGTGAAAGAAAGTTAATTCTGCATTTATGACTAAAAAAACAGAATTTGACTTTTCAGCAGTTTGGTGAATTAATTGCATGTTTCCAATTTACAAGAGCAACTCTGATGACTTGATACTTACAGTACTTTGCTGGTTTTACTTTTGGATCAGCATGCACAAGATTTCATTCTGCAGCTTACAATAAGCTATGTAAGAACCACTTTTAGAATTTAAAAGCATGTGTCTTATTTAAGTTTGGGTGAATTTATAAGCAACCTACAGCGCAATCCAAGGCATGCCACGGGCCCACGCATGCCCGTTCCATCGGCTCAGGGCTGTCATGAAAGTGCCATAAGGCACTTTCGTGCCAACGCGAGTTGCACTGGGCCAAGGGGTGGAAAGTCGGGAAGAATGCAGAACAAGACAAGTAGAGGACAGAGGGAGGGCGTTTTCATGGGCAAACTGGGAAGGGGGAGGTACTGAACCGCTACAGGTACTGAACAATACCTTGTTCAGCGCAATAGCCAGTGATTCAAATTCACCTGCACCTTATATCTGACATTCTTTACAGTCAATCGCCTCCATAAAAAACATCTATTCACACTGTCTTACCCTGACTGACCCTTCCCCCTTTTACTTTTCCCCCATTACATACATGTTATGTGCCTCATTTACATCTTATGTCTTAAACTGGAAGTCTATGGACAGAACTTTTGTTGTTGGTTTTAATTGTTGTACAGTTCCTAGAAGTTTTAGGTGCTTTATCAACAACTTAGGGAGCGGGTTAAATGGCACAGCTGAAGACAAGTGCCAGAGCTGTGCAACCACCACAGGCTTCAAGACAGGATTTTGTAATGTACAAAAACCACAAGAGTAGTTCTTTCAAAACCCAAGTTTGAACAACTTTCTCCTGTTGTTAGATTGTAGAGCAGAAGTCAGGTTTTCCAATGACTGAACACAATGGGGAAATGATTTCATAGGCTGGTATCCATCACAGCAATTGAGAAAGGCTCCTTCCTGAATAGCCAACTAAGTGAAAAGTTTCTACCCAACAAAGGCACTCACTGGAAATGAATTCTTCTCGTGTCTTCCGTTTTGGAAACTCACCACAGGCCCAAATCTATGCATGCCCAGCAGAGCTGGTACCCTGGGACAATATCTTGAGCTGGCCCTCTGTGGCATCTCTGCCCACCACCTACTAGAGCACTGGGCACTGCCTCTGGTATGAGGGTTGACTTTGGTGGAAGGAACTCAGAATTGGCATGGACTCACAGAATTATAGCTTCGGAAGGTACATTCAAGGCCATCTAGACCAACCCTCTTCTGGAAGTCAAAAATATTCAGGAAGAAAATACCTGCAAATTTCAGTGAAGAGATGCTGCCTACCCCTCCCCTTGCTGGGGACGGTCCAGGATGGCCGGGCACCCAGTGCAGCACCAAATTCCACCACCCCTCTCACTAGCCTCCCTGCATGCCAGCCCTCCCAGTACCAGAATTAATATGAACACCAACAGCCACCCACCCCCATGCTGGTCAGTACCAAGGATGTTAGATACACTGGATAAGGCATGGCGTCACATTCTTGAAGCCATGGACCTGGACCGAACAATATGGCTGACTCAGATAATCGCCACGAACCTCCTTGGCCGTGAACGACGAGGATTGCCGCCGGAGGGGCTCTCTCGCTCGCACGGTGCGCGTGTGAAAGTTAATTTTAGGGGGGGGTGAGTGTAGAAGTTTAAAAAAATACTCCTAATAGCCTAGAAGTAAAAAAGAATTCCTCTCATATTGACAACTACTTGTGTCATGAAGAGATTTTAATGTAATTTCCCTACATATTTATCTAATTTTTGCCCACCCTCCCCTTTTTTTCTTTCCTTCCTGTTCACACTTTATTTCTGGTTGTGTAGATTTCAAAAAATAAGTCTGTCAAAACAGTGCAATCTGAGTTTAAATAGACAGCAAGTGGCATTTCGTCCGGTGTGTTCAGTAATATAATTCTGCGGAATTAAACCTTGGAATTGCATATTGAATCATAATTAGGTTACCAATGATGTTTCTCCACGATCACACGTTGTTATTTTGGTAAGTTTTTACTTCAGGAGTAAATGATTCAGCCCTAAACATCATGCGAAAACCCATTTGAAATGCTTGGAATGAGCAATGTTTTGTACTTAACAATATGGCCGCTAAGCCCGCCCCCTGGGCGTCAATTCTTTTCTATTCATTGTTAAGGGAGGGCCGGGGGTTGGTCAGCACCCACCATCCTCATCTTCCTCCAGCGCTGCTTCTTCTAAACTGGTGGTAAGGAAGATCCTTGGAGTAGAGCCTCCCTACTTCCTGCAGTTGAAAACAAGAGGCTCTGGAGGAGGAGCTGAGACCCCTATTAATTCTTTTCTCAAGAGAGTGAGTGAGAAGGAAAAGCAGAAGTGGCGGGGCAGAAAGTGGACGAGCAGATGACCAGCAGATAGATGGGATAGAGTGTGAGCAGGTGGCAGATTGCCACCTCCCCCAACCCATCAGCAGTGTGCCCTATTTTTTCCCCTCGGCTGCACAAGCGCTATGGGGGCTGCACAGGTGCAGCTGCCATCATCAAGAGAACTTAGCAATGTCATCACCATCGCCAAGCTCTGCAGTCATGGAGTCTGCAGCAACCATGTTCAGATGTGTTGGGCTTTTAGTCCAGCTGTACAGCTGCACAGCTTACATGGAAGGTTGTCTGATGCTTCAGTTGGCTCATAGTTGGGCTATCCCTGAATCCTGTACCCCTTTCTGATGAAAGACCTCTGTATGGTGTGGATGTCGCTGAAATAAAGGCCCCCCTGCAATTAATGGGATTAAGTAATTAATTATTGTATTTAAGTGCCTCACCCCCCAATCCTATCTAAATCCCTATTTAGTAATGCAGCGGTACCAGCATGGCTACTTCCTGGAGAGATTTTTGGCTGCTTCTTGGGGTAAGAGGATATTGGCCCCTTTTGCCAAAGCAAGCTCCAGCAGCCACTATAAGGTCAACATGGACCTCAATCGCTGGTGCATGTCTGTGTTGACTTGGGAAGGTGGATCAGGTCTGGGGAAGGGGGTCAGGATTCAGCATGTGATGCTGCAGCTGATCACATCCCTTCCTGGGCCTGATTTGCACTTCTCCCCACTGTCCTATTCCACCTACCCCCTCCCTTGTTCTGCCCCCACCCCATTCAACCCCTTCCCCACCTCCCGCCAATCTTCTTCTCCAACCATTTGAATATACAGGTGAGGCCTTTTTATCCGTAAGGGTTCTGATCCCAGAACCCTTGTGGATAAAAAAATCCACAGGTAATTAAGCCCACAGATTTTGCCCTCATACCCTTCAAGCCCAAATGAAGCACTGTACTGCTCCGTTGGAGTCCAAAGGACTTTCTGAGGCCTGCCAGGGTCGTGCGCTTCCACCCGTGGCCTTGGTGGGTCTCAGAATGGCCATTTCAAACTGCAACTTTTGGTTTTTCGGAAGCCCTTTAGGGCTTTCCTGGGCTTATAAGGCATTAAAGACGCAACTTCGGGTTTTGCCAAAAAAATGGAAATTGCATTTTTCATTTGAAACAGCCATTCTGAGGCCTGCTGAGGCTGTGTGTGGACCTGCACAGTGTTGGTAGGCCTCAGTACAGCCTCATTCCAGTCATCCTTGGAGACTTGGAGCTGAATTTGGCTCAGTGTGGGTCCATGGGACCTACCTTGAGCCAAATACGCAGATTAAAAATCCGTGGATAATTAGGCTTAACCTGTATATCAAATCTCAAGGTGCCAGCTATTTTACTAGCCTGTTCCAGTGCTGTTAATAGCGGCCTGACATGTTGAATTGAAAGAAAAGCCTTTCTCATCATTTCGAGTCACAAAAAGTTTTGATTTGATTTCTGTAGCTCTTAA
>JAJKFI010000015.1:21796043-21806987 GCA_029204185.1 Lerista edwardsae | reverse complement strand
CTTGCCAGAGTGCTGTGAGATGAAAAAGGTAAAAGACCTTTTTCTGTGTGAAAGGCAGGGCAGTGGTTCCCAAACATTTTTCAGGCCCTAAGAGGCTGCCATGTGATTTATAATTGTCAAGGGGTGTGGATATATTGGACAGCAGTGCTCCCCACCCCCAAGTAGCAGTAACTCTTGATGCACATAGCCAAAGCTACTCTGTCAGTTTCATGACCCATCATAAATTGGGTCATGACCACAAGTGGGTCCCGGACCCACAGTTTGGAAACAGGACCATTATAAAAGCTGACAACTGTCATCATTGTTTTTTATCCAACCACAAGAAAATATGGGCCAAATACAAAGATTTATAGATGTATTCACAAGTATGTTTTGGGCCCCTATTCTAGAAAAAAATCAGCACCAATTCAGATAAATAGTAAAAGTAACATTTCTTAAACATATCTGACATGGTATTTCTTCTTGAGTTGTCTAGATTTAACTGTGCCTTTAACAGCAACGTGACACTCAGAAAGTTAGCTCTTTGTAACTGCCATTCCAAAAAACCAAAATCAGCTACATGTCTATGTTTCAAGCTGTTGTTAAAGGCACAGAAACAAGTTCAGTACAAAAGATGCATTCTTTTCCTTTTTGTGAGTCGAAGGCAGCCATTTTCAACCACTGTGGCATGGTACACTGGTGTGCCACAAATGGTACCCAGGTGCTTCAGCAATTTGGGAGTCATTGATTAATAGGGCCACTGGGGGATGTGAGCCCTCCACTGGCACCACAGTGTCAATTGTCAACAAGCTGGTGGTGCGCTCTGACCATTTTAATGTCAGTGTGCCATGAGATGGAAAAGGTTGCAAATAACTGGTCTAAGGGAAGAAAAACTATACAAGCAACTGCAAATGGATGAGTAGGAAGCCAGCTTCATTGGAAGCAGGCCTCCTTGAAATGCAAACCACCACCACCACCTACAGTTTAAAGCAGAAGAGTGCAGAACACCCCTGTGTTGGGGAAAGGTTCTGAAACCTCAAACAATATTAAGGACCTCATAAAATGTATGTCTCTCAATTGACATTTCAGCCTTCATAAAATATGTTACGTAAATAACTTCAATAGGTCTAGAACCTTTAAATTAAATAAAATCAAATGTAATTCCAAGTACAGGGCTCATACAGCCATGGTTGTTGTATGAATGGCATAGGATGCCTCAGTTAAGATAATATTTACCTGTCAGTTAATTCGTCAATAAATTGGTTGGTGAAGTCTTTGACCCTGTCGACCAAGGCCCCATAAGGTTTGATCCTCAAGGCAACACTCTCAGAAGTATCCAGGACAAAAAACAGATCCACTGGGCAATCTGCTCAAAACCAGAAAGAGTTTTTAAAAAAGCATTTTTACAAAAGTCTGCCCTGTTTAATGTGACAAGATATGCCAGGACATTTTCAGACATCAAAAGTTTATATTGGACAATTTTATAGTAAGTGACTAAGCAATGAACTACAAATCAGGAAGTCCTGGGTTTGAACCTTAACTCCGAAAGCTGTGCTCTGCATGCCCAGTGCAGCATGGCACCTAGGTTTCCTTCCTAAGTATCACCCATATACCATATCTCATGGCAACCAGCTTTTGAAACTCATAGTAGATTCTCTGCACTGCAGCCTTAGGGCCCAATCCTGTAGGCCTTAGCGCGGGCTATACGAGCTACTACATGTACTAGTGTCGCAAAAGGTGCCGTAAGGCACCTCCAGCACTGGCGGTAAGCCATTATCACCAGTGCTAGGCAACTGATGGGCTAACGCTGGCCCTGAGCCACTTGGAGACAGCACCGTGAGCCAGAATGCAGCGAGTCCACTGGGCGCCAATGTTGTGGCCTTTTTGGGCAGGGTGGGAGGGCGTACCTGGGCAGGGGAAGGGGCAGAGCAGGACCAGCGGTGAGCTTCACTGTCAATCCTGACCTCTGTGTAGGGCCGTGCGCAGTGGTGGGATTCAAATAAATTAACAACCGGTTCTATGACATCATAGCCAGAGCCAAAAAAACCCCAAAGCCAGCCGAGGTAAGCGAGTGGGCGGGGCCCGGCCATTTAACAACCGGTTCTATAGAACCTGGGCGAACCCCCTGAATCCCACCACTGTCCATGTGCCCCTACGTAGAGGCCCTCACCTCTTTGCCAGCTAAATAGCTGGTGCAGAGGTGAGTAGACTGACCCCCTTCCCATGCCCTTACTGCGGGGAAGAGGAAGAACATCTCCTTTTCCCGCAGCACATCCAGTGGCTGCCGGGCTGCTGCGGGATGCAGTGGTAGCCGTTTGGCAGCCACTGCTCACTTGGACGGCTGGGCAGCTCAGGGCTCGGCTGCCTGGCATGAAGAGCTAATGTAGAATTGCCTAAATGCCAAACTCTCAGCAACAGCATTAACATGTCGCATAAAAAGTTCAAATGGCCAATATTTCTGCAGATATACATGAGAAAGAGGGGATCAGGACTGCACCTGCTGGCCCCGTCTCCTCCCCACACCTAAGGGCTACAGTCGAAGGCGATATTGACATGGTGGCCTATATGCATAGGCTCTAAAGCAGAGATCCATACCATGCAAAAAAGAGGGCATACTGATGGTTCATTCTGAACGTGTGCATTGGAGTGCACGTACACATGACCACCTCAAATAAATAGGTGTTGGGGGACAGGGACAGTGGGTAGGAGCATGTTTCTTTACACAGATCAACGGTCTGGAGAAGAGTTATATTTAGTCCATATTTAGTCCTCTGCGTGACAGATTCACGAGAATGCTCGTCTTAGAGGGAAACTAGAAAATATGAGGGCAAAAAGTCCGATTGAAGAAGGGCTACCAATAACCCTCATAGAAAGAAATGATTCGTGCAAGTGTTCACTATATTGAAAGAATGTAAAGGCAATCATCTTAACTGTTTCTCTTCCGTCTAGAGTTAAGAACAAGAACGGAAACCTGGCTGCCTGCCTTATGGTCTAAATACCCAATTCTTTCATTAATCCCCCCCACCATGTTCTTTATTATTAAGAATATTTATATACCACTTTCCAACAGAAGTACTTCACACATTCGGTTACGTAGCAAAATTAGTCAGTAAATGATCCCCTGTTCCCAAAGAGCTCACTATTTAAAATACCCACATCATAGTCTGATATCATTTACACTTATTTCCCTCTAAAAATATGGCACTGTCATTCTCAAGAGTCTGTTCCAAGAAAAAAGAGAATATACGGTTTTGTTATTTTGAAAGTCTTACCAAATCACATGCGATTTCAGAATGCTCCGACACACATTAGGTTTTCGTACTCTTTTTTTACATTGAAGTATAATAGAAAGTTACTGGGCACAATATTAGACACAAAATCTGCAAAAATGATTAATCCTTGTTTCATGTTATAGGGAGGCTGCTGCTAACCCCTAACTAATTTTCACTTTGTACAGAGGCCAAACTTAAAGTTTGGAAAAGTTAACTTTTAAGATGAATGCATAACTGTATCAGCAAGCAGCTGATAATTTCAACATCATAAAATGTTAGGCAGGAGAGAACAATAAACAACAAAAACATATTCTTACCTTGAAAGCTTATCATTCCATTGTATATATCATTCCCTTGAGCAAGCACCCTTCTCAGTAGAAAACAATCCTGTAGGAGGAAAGCGAGGAAAAAGCAGGCTAGCCTCATCTTGAAACGAGCCGAGTTACCATTGACCGCGACTTGGAGACCAACGGGACGGAAAGAACGAGGAGGGGTGCGCGAGGGGGGAGGCCAGGAGGAGACGAAGGCAACTTTTCTGAAGTTTCTACTCTATCCCTGAGTTATGGAAGCGCGGAGGGAGAAGGGGAATCAAGATGAAGGGAGGCTGGGAATGGAGCAAACGCTGGAGCTCTGGGCGGGGGGAGGGAACATCAGCTGAACTGAACTGAACTGCTTGTACCATATGGTGAGTCAGAAGAGAGACCAGCCCATTTGGAAGTTCTCTCTCTCTCTCAGGGAAGTTCTGCCGAGGCTTTGCTGCAGTGCAGTTGTGCTTCTAGGGCTGCTCGCGATCTTGTCCCAAAGCATAGTTCAGCTCCATTGGGAAACGGGTTGCTATCATCTCTTCTGTCCTTTTTGTTTAAAGAGTTGAATGACTTAACGGCACAAGCCTAATGCATCTCTACTCAGCAGTAGCAACCATTGACTGCAATGGGACTTACTCCCAGGAAAGTGACTATCGGATTGCCGCCTTGAGTGCCTTCGGGCATAAAGGCGGGGTAAAAATCTTTTAAATAAATAAATAAATAAAAATTACAGTTTACAGTGAAGCCGTTAGGCGGCAATCCTATCCACACTTACTTGGGAGTAAGCCCTGTTTACTATAATGGAGCTTACGTTTGAGTAGGCATGCCTAGGCTTGGGCTCTGAGTTGAAACTAAGGGTCTGTATACAATCTGACTCCATTACTATTGGTGGTGAAGCCTTGTCGCTTAACCAGAAGGAATGGGAAATGTTTAGGTGGCTAGTGGATAAAGAGGGAAAATGGGCAGAACTGCTTCAGTATAACAGAGCTCTCACAAGAATGAAAACACGCTACCAAAACTGAAGGAAAAGAATACAGACACTCGAGACAACAGCGGGAGGACCTAACCGCTCTCACCTCCAGAGCGGCTATGCATTGATTCTGCCCAGATTTACAATCGTGTCTGATTGTTAGAGGTGTTTGAAAACGAAGTATTTTACTCAAAAGTAAGCCCATTGCATTCCATAAGACTTAGCCTCTATCCTATCTTACTCACCGGAAACAAACACCTCTGTTGTTTGTACTTTATGATAGGCTCATGTTGGATACGTATAATGTTTCCCATGGTCAATTTAAGAAGAGAACAATATTTACAGAAGGGAAATCAATGGTTTTGGTCCGGAGTTCGGACCTAATTGCTGTTGAAGTCATCAGGATTCCGGCCTGATCGAAGAAGGGGGGACTTGTCGGTGTGGAAGCACCACAAGAGGGCTTAAGCTTTGCTGTTCAGTTCGGCAGCGGAACAAAGTCCCGGCAGAGGTGGCGGTCTGCTGCCTGAACTAAGTAAGTCTAGGAATGGCTAACAGTGCTCTTCACATTCACATTGAACTGAGTTCATGGTGCCTGTCCATGGGGGATGGGGGATGTCTTCAGCATTTGTCCAAAAGGGGCTGACTGACACACGTTGAGCACTCCTAAATGTGATCTAGAACCCTGGTTGGTCACATTGTGAAGGAACCCTCCGCCCATTCCCACTCTTGTTTGGTGAAGGCATGGTGTGTGTGTGTGTGCAGTGGCGTTTCTACAGGGATGGCAAAGCTCTAAGTTTTGCAAGAAGCCTTACCTTGCAGAGGAAATCACTCCTCTCCTGCACCATTTTAGCCAATCTTCGCGTTGCTTACTGGCTACAGCAGCAAGGGAGAGGAGGGATTTACATGACAGGGTAAGGCTTCTTGCAAAACTTAGAGCTTTGCCATCCCTATAGAAACGCCTCTGTGTGTGTGTGTGTGTGTGTGTGTGTGAGTGAGTGAGTGAGTGAGTGAGAGAGAGAATTATTAGTCATTTTTTGGCATTCCAGGGTACCTTTCTTCCTCTATATAAAATAGGGTGTAAGGGCCAGAAGTGTGATGGGGTAAAATCCTAAATTCCCTGAACCCCACCCTTTCACTGCCTTTCACAGTTGTCAAAAGCCCACATTACATATTTTGGGCCCAATCTTATCCAACTTGCCAGGATGTCCGCAGCCATGCCAAAGGGACCTGCGCTGCATCATGCAGTGGAGGGGCAGTTGTGGAGGCTTCCTCAAGGTAAGGGAAGGTTTGTTCCCTTACTTTGGGGTTGCATTGCAGCTGCATTGGCACTGGAAAGTTGAATAAGTCTGGGCCGTTAGGTCACATGTTTTGGAACCTAGTTAGGGATGTCAGTGTTACTGAGCCATTGGGGAACAGTGACCACGCTGCAATTGGTTTAGCCGTGCATGTCCAGGAAAGAGGGCACAGCAAATCTGACACAAAAACCTTTGACTTTTGAAGGGCAGATTTCCCTCAAATGAGGAGGCTGGTTAGAAAGAAATTGAAAGGGAAGGTAAAAAGAGTCCAGTCCCTCTAGGTTGCGTGGAGGCTGATTAAAATAACAGTAGTAGAGGCCCACCGGAATACCACAAAGAAAGAAGGGCTCGACTAGTTCCATGAGAGTGCCTGCATGGCTGACAAACAAAGTGAGACAGGCTGTAAAGAGCAAGGAAGCTTCCTTAGGGAAATGGAAGTCTTGCCCAAATGATGAGAATAAAAAAGAACATAAAATCTGGCAAAAGACATGTAAGAGGATGATACAGGAGGCCAAGAAAGACTTTGAGAAACGCATGACCAGAAACATAAAGGGGAACAATAAAGGCTTCTTCAAATATGTTAGAAGCAGGAAACCTGCCAGAGAGGCGATCGGCCCACTGGACAGTGAGGGAGGGAGAGAGTAGATAAAAGAGGACCTGGAAATTGTAGAGAAATTAAACGAATACTTTGCGTCCATCTTCATGGCAGAAGACCTTGTGCAGATACCACTGCCCGAACGGCCTCTCCTAAATAAGGATTTAAGTCAAATAAGTATTAATAAACAAGATGTTTTAGATCAAATTGATAAATATAAATAAGTCACCAGGCCCAGATGGCATCCAAGAATTATCAAGGAATTAAAGAATGAAGTTCTGACATCTTAATTAGAGTATGCAACTTGTCCCTTCAAACAGCCATGGTGCCAGAGGATTGGAGGATAGCCAATGTCACACCAATCTTTAAAAAAGGGAGAAGGAGGGACCCTGGAAACTACAGGCCGGTCAGCCTAACTCTGTTCTGGTTAAGATGGTAGGAAGCCTCATCAAAGATAAAATCCTAAAACACGTAGAGGAACAAGTGTTGCTGAAAGAAAGTCAGCATGGCTTCTGTAAGGGTAAGTCTTGCCTCACAAACCTTTTAGAATTATCTGAAAAGGTCAACAGGAACATGGATGTGGGTGAACCTGTGGATATCATATATCCGGATTTTCAGAAGGCATTTTCCACGGGGCTTGCTGTTTTTTAAATTTTTAACTGTTTTTAATATCGTTCTTAACATTGTTTTAATTTGTATATATTGTGGTTTATTGTTTTAATGTTGTAAGCTGCCTTGGGTGCCCTTGGACAGAAAGGCGGGATAAAAATAATAAATAATTTGACACAGTTCCCCACCAATGGCTGCTGAGGAAACTTCACAGTCAGGGAATAAGAGGGCAGGTCCTCTTATGGATTCAGAATTGGTTGAGGGCCAGGAAACAGAGAGTGGGGATCAATGGGAAATTTTCACAATGGAGAGAGGTGAAAATGAGTGCCCCAAGGATCTGTCTTGGGGCTGGTGCTTTTCAACTTGTTCATAAATTACCTGGAGACTGGCATAAGTAGCGAGGTGGCCAAGTTTGTGGATGACACAAAACTTTTCCGGGTGGTGAAGACCAGAAGGGATTGTGAAGAGCTCCAGAAGGACCTCTCCAAGTTGGAGGAATGGGCAGCAAAATGGCAGATGCGTTTCAATGTAGACAAATGTAAAGCGATGCACATTGGGGCAAAAAATAAAAACTTCACCTATAGGCTAATGGGTTCTGAGCTGTTTGTGACAGCTCAGGAGAGAGATCTTGGGGTGCTGGTGGACAACTCAATAAAGGTGTCGGCCCAGTGTGCGGCAGCAATAAAGAGGGCCAATTCCATGCTTGGGGTAATTAAAAAAGGGGTTGAGAATAAAATAGCCAAAATTATTATACCATTGTACAAATCAATGGTAAGGCCACATCTAGAGTATTGTGTCCAGTTCTGGTCACCACATCTCCAAAAGGACATAATGGAGCTGGAAAAGGTGCAGAAGAGAGGGACAAAAATGATTACGGGGCTGGGGCACTTCCCTTATGAAGAAAGACTGCAGCGTTTGGGGCTCTTCAGTCTGGAAAAAAGGTGCCTGAGGGGAGACATGGTTGAGACATATAAAATTATGCACGAAAGGGATAGAGTCAATAGAGGGATGTTCTTTTCTCTCTCTCACAATACCAGAACCAGGGGGCATCCACTGAAATTGAGTGTTGGAGAGTTAAAACAGATAAAAGGAAATACTTTTTTACTCAGCGGGAAATTAAGCTATGGAACTCCTTGCTACAGGAGTTGGTGATGGCATCTGGCCTAGATGCCTTTAAAAGGGGACTGGATGGATTTCTAGGGGAAAAGTCCCTCGTGGGCTGTAAGCCATGATGGGTTGGGCAACCTCCTTACATTAATAGTAGGCTACTTCAGAATGCCAGGTGCAAGGGAGTAGCAACAGGATGCAAGCATTTTATTGTCTACTGAACTCCCTTAGGCAACTGATGGGCCACTATGAGATACAGAAAGCTGGACTAGATGGGCCTTTGGCCTGATCCAGTGGGGGTCTTCTTGTGTTCTTATGGGTTGTCCTCAGTAGTTTGAATTTTATGGTAGGTCTCCTTTGTAGTAGTTTAAATCCTTTGCTAATTGGTTAATTCAATGTGGTTTTATTCAAAGCTGAGCTGAAACTCTCCTTTTTTGGTTAAGATGCTTACAGTTGTCAAACAACTGTACCTCTAAAAAGGTCTGTCCTTACACTGTTTACAGTGCAAGTTTCAGGTAATTTGGTGGAGCCACTTTTTGAAAATCTCTAAAACATTAATTGAAATTAATTGGTGGATTTGCCCGCCAGTGGTAGAAAACGGGTTTTAAACTGCTGTGCTGTTGCTCTATAAGATTTTGGAATTGCTGAAATGAGCTGGTGGCTTTGCCTTGCCTTGCCTTGCCACTGAAAAATGAGCTGCTCGGGGGTTGCTCTCAAATACTTTTAGAACTGTTGGGTCACTTCAACATGATGCCAGGCCTCCTTAACATGTTCTGGGGGTGCTGTGGAATACTATTGCAACTGTTGGGTCAGTTTAAAATGGCAAGAAGGTTTAATAACAGGAGGTGCCCTGCCTTAAGCGCTAATGCTCCTGAGGTGAAGCCAGTGGGCAGGCTTAGCCGCCATGTTGGTTAACTCAAAACAATCCTCATTCCAAGCATTTCAGATTGCTTTGCTCGTACTGTTTAGGATTTAATAGTTTATTCCTTAAATAAAAACTTACGAAAATAAAAACATGTGATCATGTAGACACATTATTGGTAACCTTATTATGATTTATATGCAATTACAAGGTTAAATTCCTCATAATTATATTACTGAACATACCTGACGAAATGCTACTTGCTGTCTATTTAAATTCAGATTGCACTATTTTGACAGACTTTATTGAAATCTACACAAACAAAAATAAAACGGTCATGCCCCATAAAAAAAATTCTGATAATGTTCAGAATTTCATAAATATTACAGTAGAAAATGAAAGGCGGAAAAATAAAGTGTGAACGGGAAGGAAAGAAAAAAAAAGGCGAGGGTGGGCAAAAATTAGATAAATATATAGGAAAATTACATTAAAATATCTTCATAACACAAGTAGTTGTCAATATGAGAGTAATTCTTTTTTACTTCTAGACTATTAAGAGTATTTTTTTTAAACTTCTACACTCACCCCCCCCATAAAACAAATTCTGTTAATGTTCAGAATTTCGAAAATATTACAGTAGAAAATGGAAGGTGGAAAAAAAAGTGTAAACGGGAAGGGGGAAAAAAGGAGGGGGGAATGTATATTTTTTACCTTCTGGACCATTAACAGTGGGTGTCAGAAAATGGTGAATAAGATTGCTAGGAACAACAAGAAATTACACAGCTTCAAAAATAATGCACTCACTATTTCAGTGAATTGTAGTTTTATTGAACCGATGTATTCAACTAAAGGTACCCATTTCTGTTTGTAAATGGATACATAGCTTTCTGGTAGACAGGAAACAGCAAGTGAGACTGGGGAAAACAACATCTAATATCCGTACAGTCAGTATGGGAGCCCCCCAAGGGTGTGTACTTTCCCCACTGCTTTTCTCCTTATATACGAACGACTGTATTTCCACGAATCCCTCTGTTAAGATTCTAAAGTTTGCAGATGATACGACGGTCATTGGACTTATTAAGAACGGTGACGAGTCGGCATACAGACGGGAAGTTGAGCATCTTGTTGCATGGTGCAACAGTAACAGCTTAGTGCTCAACCTACAGAAAACGGTGGAGATGGTAGTGGACTTTCGGAAACACCCCCCTTGTATACTCCCACTTTCCGTCTTAGGCAGCACGGTCTCTGTAGTGGAGTCGTTTAGGTTCTTGGGCTCTGTACTCTCTCGGGATCTGAAATGGTCAATCAACATTGATGGCATTATTAAAAAAGCTCACCAGCGTCTGTACTTCCTACGACAACTTCGGAAATTCAATCTGCCTCGTGAGCTCCTTGTCCAATTTTACAGAGGCATTATCGAATCTGTCCTCTGCTCTTCCATAACTGTTTGGTACGGTTCGGCAACCAAACTGGACAAGAACAGGCTTCAGAGGACTGTCCGAACTGCTGGAAAGATAATCAGAGCTGATCTGCCATCAATGGAAGAGTTGTACATTGCACGGGCTAAAAAGAGAGCGGAAAAGATCGCGGCAGATTCACGACATCCTGGCCACAACTTGTTTAATCTTCTCCCCTCTGGTCGGCGATATAAGACACTGTACACTAAAACATCGAGGCACAAAAATAGTTTTTTCCCCTGTGCCATCAAACTGCTGAACTTGTAATCATCTGACGCGACTGGGAGTTGAGGCAACTGGTGTTTGCAGAATTTGTTCTTAATTGTCTTGTGTATTCTTTGTTTATGGTGTGTGTGTAGTGTTTTTAAGTGTGGCCGGTAGCCATATTAAATTCCGGGTATGGTCTACATACCTGGCCAGTAAATAAATAAATAAATAAATAAATAAATAATAATAATAATAATAATAATAATAATAATAATAATAATAATAA
>JAJKFI010000015.1:21747849-21796033 GCA_029204185.1 Lerista edwardsae | reverse complement strand
AATAATAATAATAATAATAATAATAATAATAATAATAATAATAATAATAATAATAATAATAATAATAATAATAATGTGAATACATGAATCTTTCCGTGGAAATTAAATCCCATTTTTCTGACAGTGATTCGCACACCCGTATGCAGAACACGCAGGCATGATTAAAGAGGTTGATATTAACTTTTACACACGTGCAGGGAGATTTTGATTCGTGAATTCGCGGCAATCCTCCTTGGCGGCAATGATCTGACTGAGTCAACCAATATGGCCGCAGGTGCCTCGATGTGGCTTCAAGAAAATGATGTCATGCCACCTCCTACCATTAAACCTCCTTGGTCTGAGGCCTCAAAAAGGGCTTTTTCATGTCACTTCCTGCCACAACATCACTTCCGGCTTATGACGTCGCTTCCGGTAGGCGGGTCCCAACACATGCCAATCAAAAGTGAGTACCTGTTCTTAAATCATTTAGATGACACCACTGCTGATAACCTTCTCATATGTGTCCTGATCCTTGCTTTCATTATGCAGAACCCGCCTAGTAGACCCTCCAGCCACATGCAAAACCCTAACAGTAGGTAGACAAACGTGAGGCACATCCTGCAGCAGATGAGCTGGGTGCATCAGCTTTGTCCTTGTGCCTGCCAGGATCAGCCTGCTTCAGAGTACAGAAGGAAGGGCCAGTGTTGGCATCCCAGGTACCAGTGTGACTCCACCTGTCAGGCTGCTTTTCATCCAACCCCTATATGTGTCTATTCAGAAGAAACTCCTATTGTGCTCAGTGGGGCTTATTCTCAGGAAAATGTGTGCAGGAGAGCAGCCTTAGGTTTACATGGCAATAGGTTCTATTGAATCTAGTGGAGCTTACTTCTGAGTAAACATGCATAGGATGGTGCTGTAGATCTGCCAGTTCTTCCATATCTACCTAAATGTCAGTTCCCCCCTACTTCTCATTGTTTCAAGATAATGAAAAAAAATCCTTCTGGTTGAGATGTTTGGGGAAGAGACTGTCCAATTCTTCAAACTTTGTTATTAATCCCTATGAGCAAGTAGCATTATTCTGTGAATGTATAATACAGTGGGGTTTATTCCAAGTCAGTGTGTGGGCATCACAGTCTCAATCTCTTATCTGGTCTCTATAAAATCTCTGCTTCTCCAGAAGTACTTGTCAATTTTCTTATAATAATTCAGTTATTGCAGTTAAGTTGAGATGCTTTAATGGGAGGAGTTATATTGCTACCTTAAATACTGCCACCATCTTTGCCTTGGATTGCTGTTTCCATCATTGCTGCTTTGGATTCATGCTGCAGTTTGAGCACTTTTTTTTAATGCTGTTGGCATTTTTTAAAATGATTATATAATTTTTTTAAAATTATTATATGCAGTGGTGGGATTCAGCCAGTTCTCACCTATTCTGCAGAACCGGTTGCTAATTTTAGGTTGGGAGAGGGAAGAAAGGCAGCGGCCGCCCTGAAGGACATAGAGCCGGTTGTTAGTTTATTTGAATCCCACCACTGATTATATGTATTATGATTTTATTGTAAGCCAACTTACAAGGCACTACTTGCAGGGCGGAAAGATGGGGTAAAAACTTTTTAAGAGTATAAATACTACTCGGTGCCTGGTGGGGCCCATGCCCAAAGAATTGTTGCTGTCCACCACTTCCTGGTAGCCCAGGGCCCTTGTAGGTGCTACCCACATTGTGATGATGTCAGGGAATTTTCATCCCTTACTCGGGTCCAATTCGCAGAGATACAGGAAATAGTTAAAAAGAGGTTAATTTTGATACATTAGGTGAGATGTGCATAGCAAGTACATGCATCTGACCCCAGCCAGCAGCAATCAATCTTTATATACCCCAAACAGGAATTGCAAGCCCACTCAACCACATGCATGCTAATTTCAATACCCTCCACCACATCTCCACAAAAGGAAACTGCCTCTGAGGAATCAGTCCAAACTAGTTCCAACTGCTGAGCCTAGCTCTGAATGTTACAAGCTGTCTGAGGTCATGGCAAGGTCACCTTGCTGCAATGGCTTCCCTCCTTTTCCCCAGCTCAGTGGTATTCAAACTTTTTAGACTGGGATCCACTATTTAGAATGGCACTCATGTTGGTACCCAGCAAAAGTGATGTCATTAACCTGGAAGTGATGTTGTGGCAGGAAGTGACATCATCAAGCAAGAAGTGCTGTCATAGTGATGTGATCAAATGATTCCTGAAATGCAAATTGGCATTCTTGGACTACAGCAATTTTACAACTATGAAACATCCCTGACAGAAAGCAAGATTAGGACAAAATATGATATAAAAGCAGGGAACTGAAAACAATTTAAAAAAAACACCCTCACTTGAAAATTCAAATTAAACACTCACAAAAGGAATATAACAAGAATAAGGTCTGCAGTTTCCAAGATGGCTGCTCCCAGCTTTCCACAACCCACCTGACATCAGGTCGCGACCCACAGTTTGAATAACACTGCCCTAACTTTGTCCTGTCTGGGGAGTAGCAGCAGCAGATGGTCATCTTTTCTCCATGCCATTCTGCAATTTAGATGTCCTGCCTCTACTGCTGCACTGGGGCCTGGGGCATCTAGGAATGGCTACAGAGCATCAGGGAAAGGAAGAGGACAATCTGTTTTTGCAGCTGCTTTGCTCCCGTTGCCTCTGTGTAAGCCTTTCATTGGGTCAGACTTCCAAGGCTGCAATCCTACGTACACTTTCCTGGGAGTAAGCCCAGTGGTGAGATTCAGGGGGTTCGCCCAGGTTCTATAGAACCGGTTGTTAAATGGCTGGGCCCTGCCCACTCGCTTACCTCAGCTGACTTCCGGTTTTTTTGGCTCCGGCTATGACATCATAGAACTGGTTGTTAATTTATTTGAATCCCACCACTGAGTAAGCCCCTTTACACTGTGGGACTTAGTTCTGAGTAGACATGCATAAAATTGCACTCTAACTGGCTTATCAGAAGGCAGTGAAAAGTATTGGCAACAGCACACCATCCTCTTCTTCCCTCAGTTTAGAAATGCTTATTTCTGGTCATGACCTGCTCAGTTTCATCACTTCCTACTTTGTGACATCACTTCCGCCCTTCAGCAGATGCCATGAATGCTATCTGGCCCACACTATGGAAAGAGTTTGACACACCTGCAGTAGATAGTCTGAAATATGTTGATTTTCTCAAGCCCCTGCCCTCAGTGACTGCTTCTGCTTTTGGGGTGCCCAAGAGGAAAGGCTCTGTAGCACCAGACACTTTTGAAAGCATGTGCATATCTCCTTCCCATGTGCCCAGGAATGAACAAGCATCAGTCCTCCTTCATGGTCACTGTTGTCACTGCTGTCCCCGGCTCCTCACCTCCTCCTGGCCAGCCTCCCCACTCGGTCCTGGCTGGCTTAACCCGTGATGGTGGGAGCAGTGATAGCAAGATTCCCCCCCCCTTCAGGAACTCATTAGTTGCAAATGACAGAAGATAAAATATGCAAATTTGATCATAATTTCAGGATATGGGGGAGCCCAATTATCATGCATGTTGCCCTTTCAGCAGTGATACCTCAGCACAGCTCAGTTGCTGAAAGAAGCTGATGGGGGTTCTGGGAGAACCCAAGGGGCGGGAGAACCCAAAGAGCTTCTGGAAATCGCATGTGGCCCGCAGGCCTGATGTTTGACACCCCTTATCTACTGTAATTCCAGTGCATAAACGTAGAAAGAGGGGCCATTTCTTGCCGCACATGCTTATGTTTTTTTATTTGGACTTTGCATTTTCTCTGAAGTCTTTTGTAGCAGCCTCCTTGGGAGGGGCTAGACAACTAGTGAACAGGTGTGTTGAATGGTTGGGAATAAGGGGAGGAGATGTGCGTTTTCATTGGACTCTTTTGCATGTGCATTTTTCTTTGATTGCCTCTTGCAAAGAACTTTCCACCATTTGCTGGAAGAAGATGAGTGTGTGCGCATATCACCATAGCAGTTCATAGGCTATTGTGCATTCTTACTGCTATTTGAATATTTGAAGGGGATAATTGCTTCAGGAGTGAGAAAAATGTATTTTGTATTTGTGTATAACAGTGCAATCCAATCACCCTTCCCATGACCGGTGCAAACCTCTTGTACCGACTGAGCGCTGTTGTGCACGTGCTATAAAGCATGTGTGCGCTAGTGCTTCTGGTGCGGCACCGATGCAGGAACGTGCGTCGACACCACAGCACGGGCACAAGCTTCTGATGTGCCATTCCTGACTTTGTCTGGAGCAAGGGCTCTTCTGGGCAGGGGGAAGGCAGAAGGTAGGATGGAACGGGGCAGCAGAGAGCAGTCTGGGCGGCAGACCAGCCCAGGGAGGTGGGTGGAGTTTGGATGCAGCCTATGCAGCTGTTAGGCCGCATCCAAACCCCCATCCCTGGCCTGCATGGCCCCAATTGGGCTGTTATATAGCGGGCACAGATCCAAGTAGCCCATAGGTCTGGCTGGTGCCTACCCCGAGGCAAGGGCATGAACATTCCCTTGCCCCGTGGAGGCTCCAGCGCAATCCCAACCTGCGTCAGATGCAGCGCAGGCCCACCTGCTTGTGCTGTTCCAGACAGTTTAGGATTGCACCCTGTGAGACAACTTGAGATCAAAGTATTCTTATAATCAGAGGCGTCATCCGGGCGTGCCAGGAACCGGAACGCCCGGATGATTGATAGCCCTCCACCCCTATGGCGGAGGGCAGCCACGCCTCCCTGCGCCTCACAGCGCCCGAATTGCTCCATTTCGGGAGGGCCCAAGAGCAGATTGCCCATCCTCGGGAGAGGCGGCGCGGCCCGGGCCCATCCACAGAACTGGCGGAATGGCGTACCGGGCTGTTCCGCCAGGATAACACCACTGCTTATAATTATTGATAATACAGATGCGCAGGTCTCTTTGAACATATTATTTAAGTGTGCATGTGTAATCTCTCATTCTCATGTACTGTACATATGTACACATATTCACATATACTGTATGTGGCCATCTTAAAATGTCTTCATGGCTGCTTTGGAAAGTCCAGTCTGAGAAGGAGTCAATGACGGGTTCCTAAATCCGAATGATTATGGTATGACATTTGCAGTTTGCCTTTTACCGTACATGGCAGCAGTTGTACAGCTGTTAATAATCAAGGCCACATGCTTTCCTGACAGAAGCGCAGCTGGGCTAGATCCCAGCTGCATTTTAAAAGGAATACTTTTCCAAGGAAAGAGCAACAGCGCACTCTTGGCTGCTGAGTGTAGCTCTGCAGTTGGTTTCTGAAGCACGCATAAGATCTTGGTGGAAGTCGGTTATCTAAAATATTTGTTTATACTTGAAAAATGAAATTCCCTAAACAAATAGTTTTTGTTAACTGTAAAAAGTATGTCTTTTCTATTGAAATATTTCTTTAGAACAACATTGTTTCTTTCAAACTCTGGTGGTTTCTATGCTGGCCCTTTTCTCTGGATGTTGCTGATACTTGAATTTCTTGGAAGTTTAAACCTTGGGGGCTTGTAATTCTCACCTCAAATCTGGATTTGGACCTGAGGCAAATTACCCTCCTACCTCAGTCACTTGCCAATACTCCAGCTCATCTCTAACCTCCCACTTACTGGACTGATTGTCACTGCTGGTGACCACATGTGTGTCAAGCAGGGAGGAGGGGAATTATAGAATCATAGATGGAGTCTACTGTTCCACAGGATTCCAATTCTGTACCAATTCCATACCACAGCTACAATATCCCTGATATCCAGCCATTACTTAAGGAAAGCTACCACCTTCCAAAGCAGTGTATCAGGGTGCTGCATAGCTGAGAAACATAGCTTTCCAAGAGTGGCATGAGGTGTGGGGAGTGTAAGTAAGGCAGTGATGCCCCGCCAGGGTTCTTTGAAAAGTGCTGCATCTGTGAGTACACAAACACTCGCAACCCATGTGAGTGTCTGCACACTCACAGCAGCAGTGGGGGTGCACTGCACTTTTCAAAGAACACTGGCGGGGCGTCAGTCCCTCACCTTCTGTCCCCACACCCAGAACCAGCCTTAATCCAATGGGACCAATGTCGTCACATTGGGCCCCACACTTTGGGGGGCCCTGCACAGGGGCTGCAGCAGGGATCTCTATGAACTCTTAAGTCAGTGGGGTGAGCAGAGCAGCTTTACCTTGGCCCTCCCAACAGCCCCTGCCTACAACTGCCCAAAATGGTCCTCCTGGAAGCAGTTGGGGTGATGTCATCATGTCACCACCAACTATTTCCAGGTGTTGCACACAGAACCACAAACAGTTTTATTGGTGGGCCCCGCAAGGAGAGTGGGGGGCCTGTGGGAATGCCCCGCATTGGGCCCTGCCACTCCTAGAGACGGCCCAGCCCACACCACATTCCGCTGCTTTCCCAAGAGCTACTAGTCAGTATGCCTTGGGAAAATTGTTTTTCCCTGGTGCTACTTGCAACCTAGTACGTTGAGTATGGCAGGCACCACAGAGGGGAAGTGGGAGGTTTCTCACTCTTTCGCCTCTGTCACAGCAGAGCCATTGGCAGAGGACAGGGGAGGAAAACACCATGCCAGCCCAGTAATTAGGGTGGTAAGGAGTTTGGTGGCTCACTCCAAAAGGGAAAATAAAATTCAGATTGACTTGGAAAAAAAGCTCACTGAGCTATTTCCTGATTGTGAAGGAAGAAAAGATTTCCTTGGCTTACAAGTCATTAGTTTTTTAATAGAAAATCCAGAGTACTTAATTGCCAAATATTTACAATATAATGTTTCCCTGAAGTCTTCCTATCTTTTGAAGAGCTGGTTTTTGGTGGGCTTTTTTTTAAATCCTGAAAGAAATTGTGGTAATAGCTGAAAATCTAAAAGAGGTTGTGCTCACTTCATGTTAAGGTGCGAGATTTAGAAGTGGTGGAGTTCAGTTCAGTTCAGTTCAGGAAACCTTTATTGGCATTACAAGTGGTGGAGTTTATATTCCAGTCTTTCCCATTTCAACTTTGTTTTCGTTACAGTTAAAATTTTGCATTACTTGTTATCAGGGCCATATTAACCCATAACTGGGCCCCCTAGGGTTTCAGGTATTTCGGGGGCTCTCTGGCACTTCCAGGCCATCCTCACTTTTGGGCCCTCTCCGGTACTAACCCAGCCATGGGTTAATACGGCCCTAGTCCTGCAGGGCCCTTAGGCTTAAGCCTAGTCAATCTTATGGATAATACAGCCCTGCTTGTTATTGAATATCAATACGTTTGAGGAAGGGAAGCTGAAATGTTTCTGGAAATGAGATTTGGAAATGCATAGCTGAATATTAGCAGGAGATGTAAACTTCCCTGAGAACTTTTTTGTTTAAAAGAGATGTATAAATAGTCCTAATCAGTGCTTTTTTTGTAAAAAAAAAAAAAAAAAAAAGGTGCATGGACGCACACAACGTCATGACGTCATGATGTTGTGACGCCACAACGTTGCGGGGTGTGGCTTCTGTCCAGAAGCCAAGCCCCGCCTCCTTGTTTTGCTGGTTGGGCACTTTAAAGTGCTCGACCAGCAGCCAGGGCAGGAGACGCCGGCACGCCTCCCGCCTGGGGGGGGGGCACAGCGGCAGCTTCCCTGCCCTGGCTGCCAGCTTTTCCCGGCTGCTGCTGGCACTTTGAGGCCGGCGGCAGCAGGGAAAAGCCAGCAAAGGGTGCGCACGGTTCCTCCCGGCAGGCGGGGAATCAGGCGGGGGGAAGACGCAGCTTTCCCCGCCCGCCGGGACAAAAAAGGTGGCGGAACACCGTTGGTGCATTCCATTAGAAAAAAAGCCCTGGTCCTAATGATAGTAATGTATTTAAGAAGGGACCTAGACACTCTATATCTATTGATTTAAAAGAAAACTTTTAACAAAGGTTGTACTAGAGGCAACGTGTGGGTGAGGCCGAGGTGGCTGTCGTCCCGGGGTTCAAAATGTTGCACCCCTAAGACTCAGGAGCCCTTGCATGCACCTCTCTGCCTTCCCAGCTGGGGAAGCCAGAAAGCTGCGCACGCGCTGCCTTGGCGCCTGCTGTTGCTGCTGCGGGGCCAATTTTGCCTCGGCAGTGGCAGCAAAGTCCCAGGCAACTCCATTTGCTTCCTGGCTCAGGAAGCAGACAGGAGCACTTGGCACCTCCCACTTTCCTGACGCAACCCGGACACTTTTGTCTGATCACGCAAGGCACCAGGTGCCCCCAGATTGGGATGCAAATGGGGGCGCCGGGCGGGTTCGCTCCCACTGCCCAGGGGATTTGAAAATCAACCCGGCTGCAGCAGCAAAGTCTCAGACGCCCATGTTTGCTTCCTGGCTTGGGAAGCGAATGGGGGCGCTGGGAACATTCCCTGTCATGGCCCGGTGGTTTTGAAATCACCCGAGCTGCAGCAGCAAAATCCCACACATGATGACATGACATGGGGCGTCATGACATCATGGCATGGGGGGTGCAACACGTGGGCAAGGCACGCCACACCCCTTAGTTGTACCACCTTTAAAAAGCTGATCTGTTATTGTATTTGAGGTAATTGTGGGGAAGGGGATGGGCAGCTCAATCCTAAGAGCCTGTCCAGTCTACCGCTGGGGTGTCCTCAATGGAAGGGAAAGTTTGCTTTCCCCTCCCTCCCCCACCACCAGGGAGACCGTAGCCAACAGCAGGGGGTCTCCTTGGCCCTGCCCAGCACCAGAGGGGGTTCAGCATGTGGCGGCAGAAGCTGCTGCCCCCCCACCCCCTCACAGGCCCAATCCTCCTCTCCCCCACCCAATACTGCCTCCCCCCGCCTGAATACCAGTCACTGGTGCTGCTGGAACACCAAGGCTGGGTGCTAACTAGTGCTGGCCCAGCGCTAGCGCTCCCCTTCCGTCAGCTTAACGACATGTTCGTGACTCTTTTAGCAAGTGATATGGACATATTGATGGTGTTATGGCCCTCAGAATTGGGCCCTAAGTAGCCTCAGATTTGATCCATTGTTGGTGACAATGTAATACAATGGGCTCTCAATATCCGTAGGGGTTTTCTTCCTGGAATCCCTGAGGATACTGTAAACTGCAGCTATTGAAACCCATGGATATGAGCACCAGTCAGTCTGTGGGACTCAGAATGGCCATTTAGGCAAAAATTGAAAAAAGCAACTTCTGGTTTCCTGGGGAAAACTGGAAAAGATATTTTTGTGCCTTATTAGGCATTTTGCTCTGCCGGGGAAGCCCATGCAGGTTCACGGGTAGATTATGAAATCCATGGATATTGGACCTGTGGATAATGTGGACCCTCCTGTATAGATAAAAACTATGCTAAAGGTCTACGATGCAGATAAATGTAAGCAGATAAGTGATGCAGAGAAATGTGTACAATGTCTTGCTGTGTATGAGGGATGGTTTATGCCTCTGCCTTCTGGCTGGGGAATGATTCCTGACCTAATTCTTCGCAATGGGGAACGTATCACATTAGTATTTTGTTTAATTCTCCACTTCTTTTGAGGAATTTAGGGCATCATGCTTAATTCTTCCTCCAATTTTACATTTTTATCCTCCCATTTGTGTCCTCCAAATTGGTGGGCCTTCTGTCATCCTCACCAGATGGGTGGGGCTTCATTCTTCTTCCTTGTTGGCTCAGGATGTTCTCAGCAGTTGGTGCAAATCTGCGTAAGAAACGGTTCAGGCTTTGGGGTACTTCACAGCATGATTGGTTTTGGATGGGTTAATTTTTTTCAAGTTACCTCATGTTGGCTTCTGGGTATATGGGAAAAAAAATAAAACATCTGGTAATAATATATCTTTAATAGCTGTCTGCATTTGTGGGAAAGTTTGGCTTGGATTTCTACAGAATGAGAGTAGATTCAGTTTGTGGAAGGAATTTTCGCAGCAAAAGAGGCAACTCCAAACTGAAAAGAACAAAGATGAGGGAGGAAAGCAAATGGTATTTTTCCCTCTCCTCAGCCAACATTTCTGAGTTAATAACAAGAAGTGGCAAAACGAGCTTTTTGCCTTTTTCGTACCTTTCAGATATAGCATTTCACATGCATATGTACCTGTGTCCAAAACTACCTTGTTTTGGATTGGAGGTGGGAAGAATACAGTATTCATGTTAACACATCAGCTCAGCCTGGTTCCTGCTGAATCAAATTCTGCCTTTAGAAATTCTGTTCCCATAGAGTGGCCAGGCAATTGGAGAGAGGATAGGCTCTGGTGAGCCTAAGAGAGAGGTTGGAACCTGGTAGAGTATTATTTGTGGAATCTGATGTAACCCAAACGAGGATTGTAGCAAAGGATTGTACAACAATTGTACAACAAGGATTGTACAATTGGAGGATTGTAGCAACAAGATGTCCAAATAGCCACAGTGTGCAAGTGCACTAAAAAAATTAAATTTAAATTAAATTAATTCATTAAAATTAATTAATTAAATTCATTAAACATCAAATCATTAAAATATCTATTGGGAATAGCCATCAATCATGTTGAGGAAAATCAACCAAGTGTTGCTGAATAAATTGATCTGTTAGTTTAAGGTGCTATCTGACTTTCAGCCCAGTCCTATCACCGGCCACTCCATAACACGCAGCTATGCCAGGAGAGCCTGTGCGGCAATTGGATGGCCAGGGAGAGGTATTTAAAAGCATTTTGACTTACCTCCTGGTAGGCCATTCACCTATGGGTCTCCTTGGACCCATGCAAAGCTATTTACTGTATCTGGCTTAAGTCTCCACTCCCTTCTCCCCCTTCCAGCCCCGAACTTTCCCCTCCCTACCCTTCTGCTCCCTTAATTGCTCCAATGTGGCCTGGATGGGCCATTGGCACATGCGGGGAGCTGCCGGCTGCCTCTTCTGGTGGGTCCTTGCACATGGCAGTGGTGCACCATTTCTGACAGTGTAATGCAAGTTCCATTGTTGTACTTGCATGATAGGATTGGATTATTATTTTAAGAAAGTCAGATATTAAATCATATTAAAATGACTAAGTCTTCTTGGAGTCTTCATGACATGGTATTCAGAATATCATTTGCAGGGGTTGTCCCTCAGATATCCCATTTCCTAAACCTGACCTTGACAACAGAATAGTAGACTGAATAATAGAAAATGTTACAAAATGCTGATCTCGCATTGGTACAAGAGCTCCTCCTAGTGTTAGCTATGTTAATCTAAGTTTTTGTTAAGATGTGTGTTTTCGTAGAGACCCATCATCCAAGACCGGTATTCATTAGCCATGCATAAAATTATATTAAATTTCTTTTTAGAAGTCCTTTATGCTGGGACTACACCCACACCTTTCAACTATTTTCATATGGCCTTCCCTATCTATTCTATTAGTGTCCTGACTGGCCTGTCTATAATTAGATCCTTGTTAAAATTGTACAGTTTTCCAAATGATGCAGTTCCGTGCATGTTATTTAAAGGGTTCTCCTTCAAGTAATATACTCTATGCAGTTTGCAGGACATGCAGTGGACAGGATCCAGCCAAAGTTAAGCACTTTCACATCCTATTGATTTCAAGGTGATGAGCTAAGTACATGGAAAGGGTTGGCCCACCCATGAAGCAGCTAAGCAGGTAAGATCAAAGGGTCAATCCTATCCAAATTTCTAGCATTGATGCAGCTCAATGCAGCCCTGAGGTAAAGGGACAAATGTACCCTGAGGTAAGGGTAAAATGTACCCTTACCTTGGGGTGGGTTCTGTGACTATCCCCGCTGCAAAATGCAGTGCATGCCCTGCTGGCACAGCTGCATCAGTGCTGGAAAGTTGAATAGGATTGGGCACAAAAGGACATAAGAAGAACTGTCCTGGATCAGGCCAAAGGTCCATTTAATCCCATATCCTGTTTTCCACAGTGGCTCACTAGTTGTATATGGGAAATCTGCAAGTGGCACAGGAAGGCACACTTTCAAGCAGCAGGCTGTGGGAGATGGTGCAAAGTGTCTTCCCCAGTTTGTTCTCTGCTTAGCAGCTCCGGACTTCAGCTGCTCAGTCTCTTCACATTTGCTCAGAGAGCAAGTGAGAGAGGTGGAGGGAGACTTAGGTCTGCAGCCTGCCTGGCCCATGTTGCTTTTGTTTGATGCTTGCTGTGTCGCAGAAGTGGTGCAGGCTGGGAAACCAGACATCACGTCTTCTGTTCATATCAAACAGAAGTAGCGTGGGCCTTGCAGGCTGCAGATAATGCTTCTGCTAAGTAAAGAGATGGGAGCATCCATGTGAATGTGCTCATGTATCCTCCCCACACCCATGCTGGGAGTGTGCATCAAAGGCAGCAGTGGCAATTCATTGAGGCAATTCAGAGGCTTACTCTTCTCTCAGAAGGAGAATGGTGCAAATGTGGATCTTTGGTCAACAGGACGAGATGCATACATCCCCACAGAGGTAATGAACACCTGGAGGTCTGGAGGAGGTTCGTAATCTACAGGTCCGTAGATTAAGGTTGACAGAGAACTCGTCAGGAACCACTTAACTGGCCAAAATGAATTCAAGTCATTTGGTCAGGATGAGCTGCATTCTAGAGTTCTAAAGTAATTTGAGGATGTACTTGCAGAGCCTCTATCTTTAAGAAATCCTGGAGGACAGGGAAGGTGCCCTTAGACCAGAAACAAGCTAATGTGGTCCCAATCTTTACAAAGGAGGAAAAGGAAAATCCAAGAAATTATAGGCCTATCAGTCTGACTTCAATACCAGGGAAGATTTTAGAACAAATGATAAAACATATAATCTGCATACATCTAGACAATAAAGATTAATAGAACCCAACATGAATTTGCTAAAAATAAACCTTGCCAAAAAAATCTCATCTCCTTTTATGATTGGGTAACTAGCTTACTAGGGACGCGGTGACGCTGCGGGTTAAACCGCTGTTACTGAGCTTGTTGACCGGAAGGTTGGCGGTTCGAGACCACGCGGCGGAGTGAGCTCCTGTTGCTTGTCCCAGCTCTTGCCAACCTAGCAGTTCAAAAGCACATAAAAATGCGAGTAGATAAATAGGTACCACTTTGGTAGGAAGGTAACAGCATTCTGTGTGCTACGGCGTATAGTTATGCCGGCCACACGACCATGGAAGGTTGTCCTTGGACAAACGCTGGCTCTAAAGCTTAGAAACGGAAATGAGCACCGCCCTCTACAGTCGGTCACGACTAGACCATTAGATCGTGGGGAAACCTTTACCTTTACCTTCAGTAAAGCATTTGACAAGGTTCACACAACATCTTAATCAGCAAGTTGGTAAAATATGGGCCAGATGAGACCATTGTTGGATGAATTGGCAACTGGTTGGAAACTGTACACAAAGGGTGATCATCAATGGGTTTGCTTTGACCTGGAGGATGGTTTCGAGTGGCGCGCCCCAGGGCTCTTTCTTGGGCCTTGTTCTTTTAACATCTTCTTCAATGTACCCTTACCTTGGGGTGGGTTCTGTGACTACCCCCACTGCAAAATGCAGTGCATGCCCTGTTGGCACAGCTGCATCAGTGCTGTACCATCTCCTCCTGCTGCTACATCATTCTATGCCACAAGAGAGCTGGTGTGTTATTCAGTAGCGATTAGTGTATTGGAGTGGAACTGAGAAGGTCTGAGTTCAATTTTTGATTCAAGTATGAAGTTGAGTAGGTGATTATCTTTCAGCATCATCTACTTCATTGGGTTGTTGATAAAAGGGAATTAAACATGTACACCATCCTGATGTCTTTGTAAGATGGATGGGGCATATTGAGGAATGATACTCATAAAGACAATGACGCCATGTGCCATTCATTTGTCCCATCCTGATTCAGACTGTTTTCAACTACAAAATAGCAGGAGATGACCTCACTAGCATACCTCTAGCATGCTTCTAGCTCGACAAACAACTGAGAAAATGGTATCAGATTCAAATGTATATGGGTTTTTTACCATAAAAATGCAGTGGCTAGAATGGCACCATCCTGTCACTCATAGAATCATTACAATGGAGGCACCCATGTTTTCTAGCATCAAGCTTGCAGGAAAGATTGCTAGCAGGGTAAGCATGCTAGAACATCAAAAATGTATTTGCCCTGAGTGTGCTAAAAGAGGATTGCTAGAGAGCGGCTTTTCAATGGAAGGTAAAAACAAACGCACCCTCAACTTAGCTGATTTTTCTGATTTACAGTTATAAATTACAATTTATGTTGCCCATTGGGACAATGACAAAGGATAGGCAAATAAGACTTGTTCCATAGAGCTGAAGGGTATGACATCCTCCTTTGTCTTTGTCATCGTATCTGCCACTAAATGGCAGCTTTCAAATGGAAAACAAGCAGGAAATTCTGTCTATTCTGGTTCTTCCTTAACTTTATGATGCTGTCATGTTCAAGTATCCAAAATGGCAGCATCCAGGAAGTAAAGATCTGGCAGGAAGTGAGGAGCAAAAGGAGCCAGCTCTAAATAACTGACAGCTCAATCCTGAGCTGCCTGGCCACCTGAATGAGCAGCAGTAGCCAGGTGGTGATTAATACATCCCGTGGCAGCCAGGCAGCTGTGGGAGGCTCCTTGGGAGAAAGGGAGGTTTTTCCCTTTTTCTTGTAGTAAGGGGAAGGGTGGGTCAGCAGTCTATTCACCTCTGGGCTGGCTGTTTAGCTTGCGCAGAGGTGAGAGCTTCCATGTAGCCTGCGTGGCCCTATACAGAGGTCGGGATCGGTGGTGAAGCTTGCTGCTGGTCCCACCCCGGTCCCTCCCTCCCCCTGGTCCAGGAACTCCCACCTGCCCTGCCCACAATCCCCGCAACACTGGCAAGAGGTAACCCTAACTCTCGCCAGCATCGCATTGCTGAGTAACTTGGGAAGCAAAATTTTATCGGATATGTGTATGGTTCATGTTCAGGTCTTCCTTGAGCTGTGTGCACTGAGCCCCATAAAAAATAGAATGAGGTGTTCACAATACTGCTGGGCTTTTGTGACACTGCGCTGTCTTGACACTTGGTCTAGTCCTCCAAGTGTTTAACTGCTATCTGCTTGAAATAACTGAACTATGCAGAAAGTAACAAACAGTGTAATCCCAGTGTAATCCCAACAGTGCTGGTTCAGCCCAGAGAACATTTTAAGATGAATTTTTCCATGTAGATTTTGGATGGAAGCTAAACTTGGCTCTGACAGTGGAGTACAGATAGTCTTACTTCAAGCAAGAGAGCAGAGAGGAAGGCTCTTGGCAGTTCTTGGAACACAAATTCTGTCTGTCAGGTTTGATCTTGACTCCTCTGCTACAGCTGGTTGGAAGGAAGTAAACAAAAGTCGAACTGTGCAATTACTAAGTAAATCCCAAGAGAAACCCCACCCTTTTGAAACACAAACTGAAAATGAAATGAGAATGATGGCCACCACCGGACCATCATCCCTGTGCCTGAGGTGCAATGGCCAGTTGTTTATGCTTTGTGTATACTGATATTTCCTGTTTATATGGCTTGGTTGCTAGAATTCCGAGTCTCTCTGAAAAGAATTATGGATACAGATTAGCCTGGTCAGGTAGACACTAAACCTGATGGGCCCCTTTCTATCCTTAAAAGTATTGCACCTAATCATGGATATATAGGATATACTTTCACTACTGTGTTTTAGTAGTGGTGAAAAGATATTCTATTTTAATCATTTTGTGTGTGTGTGTGTGTGCTCAGACATATGTAGTTGTTTTTGAGCTGGAGGCAAAAGATACTAATACAGCCGAAGGTGGTCTGAAAGAAGCATAAGTAGAGTTTGCTGGTATTGTTGCAAATCTAGGCAAATCTATTTCACCAGAAATGCTAGTGAGACCAAAGAAATGGCTGTCAGTGGCAAACGAAGTGGTGGCCAACCTCGAGTGCCAGGCTGCAGGAGGGGGTCTGAGAGGTTGCCCCAAGATGTCTGAACTTCTTTTAAAAGAAAACATTTCTTTTCACCTTGTTTTTCAGTTGTTTATTGGCACGAATATATATTCAAAGTTACATATAAACATAAAAATATTAATTTATAAAGTTATAAAGTGTGTGTGTGTGTGTGTGTGTGTGTGTGTGTGTGTGTGTGTGTGTGTAAATAACATGTTCAATGCACTTTTTCTCTGGTCATTATTATTCTTAATGACTATTACTGAAAATAATTTTGTCATGAAGGGTGCCAAAAATTTATGAGCCCCTGGTGGCAAATGACATTGGTATGCTGCTGATGCTTGTAAACCTCAAACACAGTCATGTGACAGACTGATGCAGCTGCCTTGAGCAGCAGGCTGGAGAAGGCAGCAAACTGATGAGGTCTTTGCTCTCTGTGTCTGTCACCTCTCAGCCATTATACCCCATACCCTGACCCTCTTCTCAGTGTCTGAGCAGCAACACACCTCTTCCTTCAGTGCCACAACCATAGACAATTCTGGTGATAATGCTGGAGCAAAAGCACAAGCAAGATCACCCTGCCATTTGCTTACTTTGATCTCCCACTTGTTCCCAGTATGTTCCACCCAGCCTGTCTCTTTAAGCACAACTAGGCAGGAACAAGTGGAAGATGAGAGAGGTAAAAGTTGGGGCACTCTGGGATCGCTGCACTTCTTGATTGTCTGGTTGCTTAGTTGAATGAATAGGGTGGGAGAATGAATGGGAGTAGTGGGCAAGAAAAAACGTGGGAAAGAAGTTCAGTGTGCTCTTTCAGGTATCATTTAAATGGGGAGGATAAGGTTCATGCTTGTGAAGGTGGCTGATTCCTTCTGAGACACCTCTGATCACACAGTAGTTATGCCCGTATTATAAAAATTTTATGTCTGCCTCCAGCCACTGAATTCTAGGGCAGTGGTTCCCAAACATTTTAGCATCGGGACCCACTTTTTAAAATGATATTCAATCAGGACCCATCTCGGTTTATTAGAATTTAAATAAAAATTCTAGGGCACAATCCTAACCAACTTTCCAGCACCGGGTAAGGGCACTGCAGCTCTGAGTTAAGGGAACAAATGTTCCCTTACCTTGAACAGGCCTCCGTGACTGCCCCCCAACGGCAGGATTTTAGCACATGCCCCATTGACATGGCTATGTCAGTGCTGGAAAGTGGGTAAGGATTTGGGTGCTAGAAAGAAATTTATGTATTTACAAATATGTATTTACAAAAAATTCAATCCATTTCTCTTAATGAGGCAGCCCTAATTAATGAATGCTCTCCTTCCTTTTGCGTTTCTCCTCCCCCAAAAATAAGCATAAAAAAATCTTCTGTGATTTTTAAATTTTTTATTAGGGGGCATCAACAGGCACAATCCTACTGTGGATTTAGGCCTGCACAAGTCCCTTGTGCTGGCCCAGGAGCGGCCAGCATGCTTCAAGTGTGCTGTAAAGTACGTTTGGACTACTCTCTGAATCAGGGAGGATGGCACACATCCAAACTCCTGACTCTGAGAGTGGTGGAAACATGCTTTACGACATGTTTGTGGCACTCCTGGCCTGGCACAAAAGACTTATGTGGGCCTATCTCCAAGTTAGGATTGCTTCCTAATACACTTATCTCTCTATATAATATCTAAATGTGCTTGCAGATTCCAGGAGCTCAGCTCCTTGCAAACTGCAGAAGTGTAGGTCTTTGCACGGCAATTGGCTCCTGCAGTTTGTATGATAATTGCTTTGCAAACAGTTTGCAAAATTGCTACTATCTGACCAATGGCTAGGGATGGTTTTTTCCGTGATCAACAGAGAACTCTAAATATTGAGAATTTCTACTCAAAATGCTACTGTACATAAAACGAAATTTAAGTCAAAACTAGAAAAAAACACTGCTTTTGCTTATTTTTGACAGTTTGACACAAATTTAGATCAATTTCACAAAAATAACAGTACCTTTGCTTATTTTTGACATAGATTTGAGGAATCCACATATAGTTTTCAGTAAGGGATCAGAGGAGGAGTGGCAGAAACAGGAGGAAGCTTGCTTAAACTTGCATGAACACGCATGTTCATAGTTCACAGTGCACACTGGAGCAACTTTAATGGAATGTGGAAATAGTAAGTAGCAGTTTCTTGACGCTCCAAGCAACAACCAGAGTGCAGTTTGGGCATTTTTAAGCAGCTTATTTCGGGCTGGGGTGTGTGTGCACCAGTAATCACTTGCCTTTGTAGAGCCATTCACTCTTATATATTGCACTGTTTGTACAATTTGCAATAAAATTTGGAAAAAACACATAACACTGCAATTTGCTACTTTAATCAAGAAATTTTGAAAAAAATATCATCAAAAACCCACACGCCTATCAATGGTGTTCCTGGAGGGGGGTTGTCCATGGGATTAAGTTATGCTTGGCAGCACCTGGTACTGCTGTTCCCAAGCCGTGCCACCACCCCCACCAATCGTGCCCATTGCTTCCTGTCTGGAGGCCTTCAGAGGGCCTTAAAACATCACTTCCTATTTCTTTGGGAAACCAGAAGTGAAGTTTCTGTGCCGTTAGAAGGCTTTCAGTCCTTCTAAGGGCATGAAAATGTCACTTCCAGTTTCCCTGAGAAACCTGATTTGCTGTTCTGGCAAACGTAGAACACCTTCTGAGGGTCGGGGAGGCTGCATGTAGCCTCTCTGGCCTTTGGAGGACCTTCAGACAGGACGGCCTGGTTGGTGGAGGGGACAGCAATTTGCCGTTCTGGCCATAGGTGGTCCTGGGAACAGGAATGCCACTGAGCAAGGCTGAAATTGTAAATAAGTCGCTAGCTGAAATTCAATCCTGATTTTAATGCAGAGATAATAACACTAGAAGAGCAGTTCAAAAAACTCAGATTGGAGATTGACAGCCAGCTAAGGGTGCCAGCCTGGTGGGGCAGGTCTGGGGTACGGCTGTTAGCCCCCATCCAAGGCCTCATCACTAGGCCAGGCGGTCCCAATTCAGGCCATATAGACTTCTCGGTTCTGCGCCCACGATTTTGCGGGCCCAGATCCAGGGAACACTTTGGGGAGGCTCCAGTTGCCTCGGAAGCTGCACTGGATACAGAGCAGGCCCACCAGCCTGCCTGCTCCAGTGCAGCTTAGGACTGGGTTGCCCAGCAGTTCCTGGAGATTTGTTTCTCAGCATGATGTAATGTCATTTACACATGGATGCTTTGCTAGAATTTCCAGAATTGCTTTCAATAGTCTCTTGGAGATTGCAAATTCCAGGACAATCCTGGAGAACTGGCAACCCTACCAGTGGCACATGACATAGTGGTTTTTTTTTTTCCCAGTGACCAACATAGAATGCTAAATAATGAGAATTTCTACTCAAAATGCTATATAAAACAAAATTGAGATCAAAATGCGAAATAACACTGCTTTTGATTACTTTTGACACAGTTTTGAGGACTCCACAAATAGTTTTCAGTAAGGGATCAGGAGGAGGAGGGGCAGAAACAGGAGGAGGCTTGCTTAAACTATGAATACGTTTTTGTTCATAGTTCCCAGTGTGTGCTGGGGTGACTTTAGTGGAATGTGGATGTAGCAAGCAGCAATTTCTTGACTCTCCAAGCAGAACCAGAGCACAGTGCAAGAACTCTTGAGCAGGTCATTTGGGGCTGTTGTGTTTGTGCCAGTGTTTGCTTGCCTCTATCGGGCCATTCACCCTTATTTCTTTGTTGCCGGCCTGTGTTTATATCCCCTCCCCTGTGAGCTGTTGGAGTGGATTTGCCACCTTCCCTGTTTCTCAGCAGTGAGTGTGTTAGCAGGGACATCACACACGTCTTTTTTTTTTTTACCTGTGCAGTCACTGGTTCCCTTTGGGCCTCATACTTCCCAAGGTCCCCTTGGCTCTCATAGTTTCTTTCCATAAGGTGCTAGCTATGGATGCCATTGGTGGCATTTTCCCTTGATCTAGGTCGGTGATGGTGAACCTTTTAGGTTTGGCCTGTCAAAACTTAGGAAAATGCTGGTGTGTCAACCCCGCCCCCCAAACAAAAGAGAAACAATTCTTTATATTCATTTATTTGAACAAAAAATACAGTCCAATCCTGTGTTGTGTTATATAAAGAAACATCAAATAATCACACAAATGAACAAATGAGTAAAACATACTCAGTTTTTGTCAGGTATTGTATTGGTGATTGCTGGTATGTCACCCCAAACGGACGTTGTGGTGTGTCACCTTTGACACATGCGTCATAGGTTCACCATCACGGATCTAGGTATAGTACTGGAATGCTCCAATCTGCTAGCAACTGTTTGGGCCATGTCCTTTTGCACTTTGCACCTCTCCAGGCAGCAACTGTTATGCAAAATCTTCCAGGAGAATGTTTGTGCTGTGAGCGGGCTAAAGAGAATGCGGGACACTTCCTTGGAAGTAGGCTCCATTGAAATCGGGGAACGTTCCAAATGCAACTGACAATGAGATACTTTGCAAGTTTTTGTGTGTACTGAGACATTTTTACTTGATCTTAGGACTGGACAGTAAGTGTGAATGGCCATTTACTGTTAATTACTGCCAGTTCTTGACCCACAGTACTTAAAATGTGGCATGTGCATGTGTGCATGCACATGGTGCTTTATTGCATTGCTTTTATTCAATTTTTTATTTGAAATTGTATAAACACATGACACCACAATTTGCTATTTTAATCAATTTTTTGGGGAAAAAATTCACCGCTAGGCATTGTAAACTGACAAATCAGGCAGACACTCATTTGTAACGAATAAAATGTCAGCATGGCTTAGACAATTTTGTGTACTGACTGTAAGGCCTCTCTGAGGTGGTAAACCTGTGCTAGGGTTGAGGAATGTTTGCTGCAGTATGGGGACTGTTGCTCTTTTGTATTTCTTAATTTGACTGAAATTTAAAACCAGGCAATGTATTGAGTTTGGTGAATGGGTCAAACACACACATACAAAATTGACTCGATTTGGGTAAAGCAACTAGGTGGAAATGCTGTTGCAAAAACAGAAATCATGTCGTTCCTTTGAGAGTGAGTTTAAGTATTCATAGGCTGTTGTCAGTGCATGATTTCTCCTTAGCTTGAGAACCTCCAGGGGTCCAGTGTAAGAGGCTCACATTTGGCAGGAGCATCATTCTGGGGACAGAGAATTGCTTTGGCTTTCTGACTCTTGGCAGAGTTACACGCCCTAGGAGCCCTGCCATTTGCAGATGCTAAAGCAGACACTGGAGTTGTATTGCCTGAACATTCCAACAACAGCAACTATCGTCCCAGGCTTGTGCTGAGCCTCCTACGTGATTTCCTCAGAACGGTCAGCTTTAGAAAGGACACAGTGGTACACACCAGGCAGGTGTTGCCGGCAGTGCTTTTTAAAATGCCTGTGGCATGCATGCATACATGGGAACAAACACATGTGGAAACCAAGCACGTCAGCCAGCGGCACAGCTATGCAATTCAGCAGTTAATTCCCTGTAGCTGTCAGTGGGTGAGGTTGAAGCCTGCGGAGCCATTAAAATATATTGGTTCTTCCTGAGCAACTCTGCCGTTGTAGACCTCTGTGTGAACTTTGCTGAAGTTCCTTTTATGTTATATGAAAGAAAGCCACCCGTTCCCATCTTTACTGTCCCACAGAAGTAAACGTGAGCGAGTTAGAATGATCCGTGAAATCCTGTCTGGAACATACTCCTCTCCTCCACAGAAATGAGAAACATTTACACAAATCCAATTATCAAAGTGGTAGAGGAAAAAAAAAATCACCCAACCCAAACCTCCCCAACATTGGCACAATGGGGCCCATGCTGTATCCAGCATTGGGTTTGAGTGGGTGGGAGCTCTCAGGTTAAGGGAACAGAACCCGGTAGCCCTGTGTAGGGTTTTTAGGCCCAGGATGGGGTTAGGATATGGCAGAGGCCTCCTCTACATCCCTGCCCCACTCCCAGGCCGGAACCACCTCCCTCCCCATCCAAAACCCCCCTTCCCAAGGTGTTCCTACCTACCACCCAGTGCCACACTTGCATATTCTGGCAGCCATTGGGCAGGATGCGGGGCTGGCAGGACGGTGCTAGCAAAATTCTAGGGTGGAAAGCTTTCAGATTTAAATCCCATTTGAAGCCTCCCTGCTCTGGATACAGTCACGCCTATTTGGCACAGCTCCACGGGGGTGGGGGGAGGCGGGCAGAGAATAGACCATGAGCTCCTCTTCTCTGGACTTGCTCCAGCTAATCAATTTCCTTAAGAGCGCAATCCTAAGCTGTGCTGGAACAGCGAGGCTGGCACAGCTTTGGAGTGCTAAGGAGCCTCCCCTATAGCTATAGGTGCCTCGGATCTGTGCCTGCTGCAGGCACATTGCTGAAGACGCTGCACTGCCCAACTTGGGGCTTCACGGCCTGGGGAGGGAGGCTTGGATACGGCCTAATGGCCCCATTAAATCTCCACCCTCTCCCCAGGCCGGCAAGTCTCCGGGGTTCCTCTGGCACACCTCCATAGGCCTCCACTATGGGTCAAGCGATGAGCGTCAGCCCAGGGGCGCCTATTGGATTGTACCCTGATTCACACTGAGGTGACTCCACCTAGGGCGCAATCCTAACCAACTTTCCAGCACCAGGGTAAGGTCAGTTCAGCTGTAAGGTGAGGGAACAAACACTCCCTTATCTTGAGGAGGCCTCCGTGGCTACTGTTCCATTGCAGGATGCAGCACCTGCCCCACTGACACCACTATGTCAGTGGTGGAAAATTGGTTAGGATTGTGCCCCTAATTTCATATATGGGATAGACCATGCAAAGAAAATAAGCAACTGGCATGCATAGTCAAACTGATCTATTTGTTTATTGTATTACAGTATTTAAATACTGCATTTCTCTTAGACTTGGGACTCATAGACTCAAAGTGGTAGACAGGCTGATCTTAAAACCCAATTTTTTTCAAATGGCATATTTAACAAGTTTTATTCCATGAGAGAAACTCGTAGGATCCTCAATTTCTCTTCATAAAACAATTGTCATTGTGGCTGCACAGCTCTTGCGCTTTCCAAGCTTTTAGAGGCAGCTGCAAAACACACCTCCGTCGGGTTCTCAGGCTGTTATCCATTTCTTGCCAGTCCACGTTACTAGCCAGTGGCTTCTGGTCATCCATCCAAGGCAAGAGTTGAACTGACCCTGCTTAGCTTTGCCAGGCAGCTGCTCAGCCTCCAGACCACACCTAGTACACATCTGAGGACTGCTGAGAAGCCTGAAAACTGCTTCCACTTTCCTATTTCATGTACGAAATGGGAACCTTGCTTGATTTGGGAAAACCTGCATCATGTTTTGTGGCTCCTCTTGTACACGATTTGCACAGCTATAACTTTGGTCTTACGAAGATATTTTTTTTTAAGAGGGAGCATACCGTGTTTTCCACATGTCATAAAACAACTACTGTTCACTGCTCATCTAAATTATAATTTTTGATGGTGTTTTTTAGTAGTGGAACCTTTCAAACAGATCAGCTTGGCACAGAGTAAATAATCTTTTGCCCACTTCAGAGGAAGACATTTATTTTTGTACTCTGGGGAGTGTCATTTGTTCCAGCTGCTGCCGTGGGGGTGGTTCTTCCATTGGGACCTGTTTGCTATAAACAGTTTCTGAGTAATTAGACTCAGCAAGCCTTGCTACAGTTGGAAAAATCTCATCAGTTTCTTAATAAAAGCACA
The DNA here is from genome assembly GCA_029204185.1 of Lerista edwardsae. Taxonomy (NCBI): domain Eukaryota; kingdom Metazoa; phylum Chordata; class Lepidosauria; order Squamata; family Scincidae; genus Lerista; species Lerista edwardsae. The sequence continues at coordinate 21,772,574 of JAJKFI010000015.1, read as the reverse complement.
TTGGGATCCCCCTGCCCAATTTTCATTCTGACAGTTTCTACTGCTGGCTTCTATCACTGCTTGCTCCATCTACAGTGGCCAGGAAATCAGAGGCCGTTTTTCCAACAGACCACGTATATTTCAAAGTTTACAAGACATGGCCTGATTCAAAATTAACTCTTGTCAGGTCTTTTCCAAACACATATTCATCAAGCAATTGCCTTGAAAGGGAAATTGATCCTTTAGCAATCAATCTTAATGTTTTAATGTGTACTGTAGTTGCAAAAATAATGCTAAGGTTCTGAGTCTGCCACTTTCTGGGAGTGCGTTATTCCTTACCACTGAATTCCTGATAGCCTCCCAAAACTGTCAACAGCACTACACTGCACTAAATATGTCTGGAGAAAGGAGAATGTAGGACTGAACACTCTGCAGAAGTTGGTGGAGAAGGAAGCAGAAGCCCTGGGATGCTACCTGTGGGGGAAACTGGTACAGTATGCCCTCTACCTGACTGACAGTGCAATCCTACAAACTGCGCAGTGTGACGCACTGCACCCCTGCATCAGCGCTAAGGCAATGGGACTGGGGCTGCAAGCCAAAAAAAGGCCAAATCCTAGGCCTGTTCGTGATGCCCCAATTCGGGCTGTGCGCTCTCCTCGGATCTGCGCCTGCTGTTTAGCATGTGCAGATCTGAGGAGCACATCGGGGAGGCTGGAGCCTTGCCATGGGGAGGTTCCAGCCTGTCCTATACTGCGTCAGGATATGGCGCAGGCCGGCTGGCCTGGAGGCCAGCCCTCCTCCTCAGTCTTCAGGTGTGAAAGCGGTGCTCCTGGAGAAGTACCCCAGCACAGTGTCTTTGATAGTGGCTGTTTGCTTGGGTTCTTACGCATCTTTTTAGATTGTGAGCCATTTTGGAACAGGAAGCCATTTAATTATTTGATATTGTCTGTAAACCTTATGAACTTTTTTTTGGTTGAAAAGTGATGGAGAGGTGTGTATTTTGGTCAATAGCAGACTGCATGTACTACATGTATGGGGTATTCAGAATGCCAAAAGCTCAGGGGTCTTTGCAAAATTACTTAGGCATGGTCTGGAAACTGTGGGTCATGAAAATTGGACACTGGCTAAAGTACAGCTCTCATTTAAGTCAAGAGTGTCCAAACTCTACCTGCAAACCAAAGTGGGAAGAGATTTTTTCTGCTGCAAGGCATTCTGGGATATTACCTAGTTGCCACTCTGTATTGTTAGGACAACGAATGCCCCAATCAATGGGTAGGGATGGTTTTTTTCAGTGTTGAACACAAAACACTAAATAATGACAATTTCTACTGAAAACATGAAAAAAATGCTGTTTTTGTTTATTTTGACAGCATTTGACAGAAATTTAGATCAGTTTCACAAAAATAACACCACTTTTGTTTCTTTTTGACACAGTTTTGAGGAATCCACAAATAGTTTTCAGTAAGGGATCAGGAAGAGGAGTGGCAGAAACAGGAAGAAGCTTGCTTAAACTTGCATGAACACGCATTTTCATAGTTCATAGTGTATGCTGGGTGACTTTAATGGAATGTGGAAGTAATAAGCAGCAGTTTCTTGATGCTCCAAGTAGCAATCAGCGCACAGCTTTGGAATTTTTGAGCAGGTTATTTCGAGCTGGGGTGTGTGTGCCAGTAATTGCTTGTCTTTGTAAGGCCATTCACCCTTATTTATTGTGCTGTTTGCACAATTTGCAATAAACATTTGAATAAAAACACCTAACACCTCAATTTGCTATTTTAATCAAGAAATTTTGGACAAAAATATCACCAAAACCCCCCACCCTTAACAATGGGTTTTGCATAATGTATCCCTGTTATTAAGTGACACATACCTGTATAAATCTTCTTCATCATCGTCATCCTCATGAAGGGTGGGTTCTACACATGTGAAACTGTTCTATGTGTATTTACACAACCACCCATGCTTACAGTGAGTAGTCCAAAAGTGGTTGTATAGTCATACCATAATTAGGAATTTCATTATAAGGAAAGCTAATATGAAGTGCTGCTTTGTATATCACAAAATCAGTCACAAATCTGCCAAGCCAGGAAGCTCTGGGGACTGATTTCATGATGTATAGAAGGAGATGCATTTAATAAATGCAGGCTGGTTAAACAAACAGGTTATGGCTAAAAATAATTGGACAGATGTCTTCCCATTTCTCAGAGATAGTTACTTCTCACAAAATCAGGGTAGACATGAATAGAATTGTGTAGTCAGGCTTATGAATGTTACACGTACTGGAGTGTCAGGCCTCATTCCTTTCTCTCTTGGAAGCCTCACATGCTGTTTACAGGCTGGTATTGGCTACATGCATTATTCTGTCCAGAAATCATTTCTGTGCTACCACCTTCAGAGGAAAAGCACAATGAAATGAAGCACAAAGAAACAGGGATGTAAGACTGACTAAAACAACAACAGCGTGTTGCAGAAAATTTCCCTCCTTTAAGAAAGAGAATGAAAGATAACTTTATATCAGCAAACACCAAACCCTTGCCCGCAGGCTAGATCCAGCGCCTGTGAAAATCCATCACTCTGTGAATGGAGTTTACCGTTCCATGGTGTCTTTGTTGCCTATCTCCCCATGCACTATTTCCCCTTGTGCTGGCCAGCCACTTCCACCTTCTGTTGCCCCAGCAGGCCCTGTGCCCAGATTTCTGGGTAGACACGACTTTTGGTCCTGGTGCACAATTTAAGGGAGATTGGTGACAAAGATATCCAGCTGCCCAATGGAATGGTAAGCTCTGTGCCGGGGACCGGGTTTCTGTTGAGCAATGGTCTGTGATTCAGACCCGACTGCTTTAGATCAGCAGTTTCAAACTGGAGACAGCTGTGGTTCCAGAAACTCCCTCCCCATCCTGAGTGGTGCTTACTGTTCTGCTGCAACACCGCTCCATTTGCAAGCCGATCTGATGTCAGTGATGCTCTGGGCAGTTGCATCCGTCACCTGGCATCCCAGAAGGTTGTGCAGCAGGGTGTCTGAGCAGACGCACCTGCCCAGAGTGGCCGTGGCACCAGATCGGCTTGCAAATGGAGCGATGCTGCAGCAATATAGTCAGCACTGCTCACCGGACCGGGGTGGGGTAGGGGGAGCTTTTCCCAAAGCCCAGAGCTGGCCCGCAGGCCAGGGTTTGGAGACCCTTGCTTTAGATCAAGGATCATAATTTTATTATACCAGAAGTATTGAATACACCCCTTATCACCTTTTCAGAGTTAATTTATATGCCCTTGAAGTGCTGTGTTCCTTAATAATGGTGAGTGCATGGTAGGAAGTGTGTATTTGGTGCATCTGATGAAATTAGGAAAAAGGGTGACTTTAAGAGAAAGGTTCTTCAGAAGCCCCTGCTCTTCCACCCCAGCTACTAGAGTCTTGTGGGAGAGGCAAAAGGGGGAAAGTTAAAGAGTTTCTTAGCAAAATTATAGTTACCTGCATTCCAGATGAGGATTTGGAGTTGCCTTGCAGTTATCCAGAGGTTCTGAGCAATGTCTGCTGTGCAGAACTCACAGGGGGTGGTTGCACACAGGAAGAGTAATAGTTTGCTATTCAAAATTATTCTATACTTATGGAATTTTAGAGTAGGTCACATTTTTTTCAGGGTTTTGAGGCACACTACGCCCTGTAGAGGCCTCTGTGGGGCTCTAGTCCACAGACCCCAGTGGCTGCTGCAGACAATTGCATCATTGCCCTCCCCCTGCCCATCTCCTTAAGGGGACAGAGACAGACTTCTTGGGATGGTGGTTGGTGACCCACCAGTATGAGAACCCCTGAACTATATTATCAGGATGGAAGAGAGGGGTCTAGAGTGTGCTGTGTAGCTTGCTTGGTTAAAAGACTTTGGCTACAATCCTATCCATACCTACCAGGGCGTCTAAGTCCCATTTACTATAATGGGACTCACTTATGAGTAAATATGCATAGGATTGAGCTGTTAGGGCCCAATCCTATCCAACTTTCAAGTACCAATGCAGCCCTGAGGTAAGGTGACAAATGTTCTCTTAAGTTGAGGAGGCCTCCATGATTGGCTTCCTACCACAGGATGAAGTGCATACCACAATGCCACAGCTGCAGACTTCTAGGACAAGACTGAAAGGCACTTCCAGTTTACTGATGCCTTCTCAGGAGGCAGGAAGCTGTGTGCAACCTCTGGAGAGCTAAGTGTGGCTCCCAGGTAAGTTGCTGCAGCAACATGTCGGCCCCCCTACAGGATTCAATTGTCTGCAGATTTTGATATCCACTGAGGTCCTGAAATGGATCCTCTGTGAATACCAAGTAACCACTCAGGGGGCAATCCTAAGTTGGGTTGGAATGGCGAGACCAGTATAGTCAAACATTCAATACATAAAATCAGTTGCTCATATTATCTGCTGTAAGAAAAGACTGTTTACGTTTGTTTTTATAGCCCTGTGTTCCCACAGTTAAATTCCATTCTATTCATCCCACACAACCAGAGGCAGGATATTGGCTTGGAGAAAGAAGCATGTGGTGTAAATCAGTTCAGAGCAAGCTCCCCCCCAACCCTGTATAAATTTTATCCAACTAGTTAACATTTATTATATTACAACAGCAATTCCAAAACAAATAGCATAGTGATAAGCAAAAGATGCATTTGGTAACTATTTGGTAACTATTTCCATATCAACCTACAAATACTAATATAAATGTCTTTCTGTCTGTCCCTGTAGAATTTGAATGGAGTTATCCTTGCAACTTCTGGGTACACAATATTATAGATGTCAAAGGTGATTCTTAATCAGAAACAGCAGCTCTCATCCAATAGGTTTCGTATGGTATGGGCTTTGCAAGCCATAGCTCGCTCACTCTGGGTGAAAATGACTAGTCAAAGGATACAAAGCAATGTTGTTTAATAAGGACGCAATAAGGTTCATTCCAGACACACTTTCTTGACAAGTCTAAGCCCCTTAAAAGGCAATAGTCCACCATGAGATTCTTCTGGGTACAATCACAGGGAGCTTCTTCAGAAGTATAACTGGTATGAAAATCTCCTGCCTTCTACCTCTTTCATATGCTTAAGGTCTCCCCAGTTGTGGAGAGTCTGCTTCCTCCTTAGAGGGATAGGAACTCCAGGTGCCCTTCTTAGACTCCTGGCAGCCGGTATCGGTTAGCCTCAGACATTCTGACCAGTGAAGTCGAAGGGGCTTTACCAACCGGTGACTTGTCAGTGAGGGATGGATTGCTCTTGTCTTCTCCCAGACTCCCAGAGAGTCTGATCCCCCTTTTTTGTCTGAGGCACTTTTTCCAGTGGTGTTCCTCTTATATTTAGCACGGGGAGAGTAACTGTCCCTCTTCACCCCTGCACAGTCTTTCTAGTGGCTGTTGCTGGCGGTCTGCCTTTTTTTAGATTGTGAGCCCTTTTGGGACAGGGAGCCATTTAACTTTATTATTACTATTTGCCTGTAAACCGCTTTGTGAACTTCGTGTTGAAAAGCGGTATATAAGTACCTGTTGATTGATTGATTGATTGATTGATTTTTTCCTTCTCCTTCCCCTGCTGAGGCTGTTTCTCCCTTTCTTCTGTGTTGTGGTCTCTCTCTTGCACCTCCTTGGTTCCTCCTTTTGCTCTTTCTCCTTCCTGTTTTGTGTCTTCCTTGTGCTTGGCCAGACCCCCTTCCCCCATTGCTGACAGCTGTTCTGCCTATTGGGCTGTGATTGACCCCCAGGACTTCCTCCAGCAGCGCAAGTGTTCACATGGGTGATGTGAAGCCCACATAGTATTTGTGGATTAAAGCTGTCTGACACATAAGCAATAATGGTTGCTAATGTAGGTTTATGTGCAGTTCTGTGCCCTAAAAGAGTGGTTCCTGTAGCATACTCCAGCAGACTTGCTTTGAATATAATTCTTGAAAAGTAGTGCTGAAATATTTCTTTGCTTTGGACATGTGTAAAGAAAATTGAACTATTTCTGACATATCAGCTGAGGAAGCAGAAGTCCATGCCTTTCTTTTCCTTCTGTGTATAATCAAGCTCTAAAGCACTGACTATAGTTTGTCACACTCTGTACATGGTGTTGGGACAAACAGCTGCATTAGGAAGATTTGATGCCATCAAACACAACTTGTTTTTGAAAGAGGAGTAAGTGAAATTATAGAGAACATCATCAAAATGTCCACTGGTCTGTAGAATGATAAAAGAACTTGACTGGGCTATCAGTCCAGCATGTACCCAGTAGCTCCCCCAAATAAGTTTTTTTGTCCTAAATCAGGTTGGTATATCAAAAAGAGCTTAGGCAGCCATACCAGAGAACAGAAATAATTTGCATTCATCTAATGTCCATATGTCTAATGTCATTTAATGTCTGGATAAAATGTGGGGTAAAACAATTTTTTTAAAATGTATGGCTGATATTTATAGATTTTAGATGTATCCTAGCCTACTGTTTTATGCCAATAAAGGTTTCATCAACAACAAGAGCTTAGGTGTGCTGGGGCGGGGGGGGGAGAAGGGGGCCAGCTGTGGATGTATCAAAGGACTCTGAGCTGAGTTCCAGTGCTGCAAACAAATTCTTGGGTAACATGTACTCAGACACACTCTGGTGCTTTAATGCTAACCCTGTGCTTGTCTGTTCACCTTCACCCCCTCTTTTGCCACTGTCCTGTATATGGCTCCATTTCGTAGACCAGGGGGTCCTGCAATCCTGAATTATCTCACCTAGAACTGAGAAAGACTTACAGCCCTGTCCTAAGCTGCCTGGGTGCTGCAGGCACAGTGGCCTCCTTGGGAGAAGGGGATGTTTGTCTGCTTCCTCCAGGGAAAGCCCTGCCTCTCGCAGTGGGCTATTTTGTCAGCAGAGAATCGAGCAGCACATGTTGGGCTTCCCAGGCTGAGATGGGGGATAAGATCTAGCGGTGGAGGTCACCACCAGTCCCACCCCTTGCTTTGCCCCTCCCCTGCCCAGTTCCTCCCTCCCCGCCTGCCCAGAATCAGCGCAGTGCCGGTGACAGTAAAACTTACTGCTCGTCAGCTTTATGGGGGTGCCTCCAGGTGCTAGAGCATGGCACTGGCCCAGAGTGTGCAGTAAGACCTGCCAACCTAGCAGGTAAAGCACATGGGAACACAGTGTGCTGCAAGTTTGTATTAAGCCCAGAAGAATGAGGGTCAGGCACTAAGTGTTTCTTATTAAGGGTGCAATCCTAACCTGGAGTTAGACACGCACAGTTAGGCCAGCAGTTTGGCCAGCACAAGGGCCACTGTAAAGTGCATTTGGACCACTCTCAAGGCACAATCCTACCCAGCACTGGGGTAGGGGTGCCGGCCAGCCAGCGCCCTATCCAGCGCTGGGTAGGTGGAGGCTGGGGTGTCCCTGCGGCAAGGGAGTGTACGCTCCCTTACCGTAGGGGAGGCTCCAGCCTCCCTTATGTGCTCCTCGGATCTGTGCCCGCTAAGGAGTGGGCGCAGATCCGAGGAGACTGCACGGCCCCAATTCAGCCCAAATTGCGTAGCCTCGCTGACGGGCTTACACTGACATGCGGCCTCGCTGACGGACTTAGGATGTGTCCATATAGCCACCTCCCAAGCCCGCCCACATCACGCCCCTCCCTCCAATCCCCATGCTGCCTCAGCACGGAGCCTCCCTCGCACCAACTGAGGCTCAGCTCAGGCGCAGCAGGGCCGGTGCTGCCTGTAGCACAGGTCCTGTTGCCTTAGTGCCGACACGGGGATGCCAATCGGCACTCCCGCGTTGGTGCTAAGGGTGACGCTGCGCGGTGTTTAGGATTGCGCTGCCTGAGTCAGGGAGGATGGTGCACCTCTGTGTGCTGCCTTCTCTGACTCTGACAGTGGTCCAAACATACTTTACCATGTCCCTTGTGCTGGCCAAACTTTGCTGGACTAACTGTTCCAGCCTCACTCCAGGTTAGGATTAGGCTATAAAGCTAGTGAGATATATTTCTTCATAACTGAGGGCCCAATCCCTTCCAACTTTCCAGTGCAGATGCATTCATATTGCAGCCTGCAAATGCACCCAAGGAACAAATGCTCCCTTACATTGAGGAGCTCTGTGACTGCTGCTTCACCACAGGATGCAGCAAACGCCCATTGGCATGGCTGCATCAGCACTGCAGAGTTCAATAAGATTAAGTTCTGAGATGATCATGACTAATCTATATATATAAAGAAGAGCGTATGTGTGTGTGTATGTATGTGTGTATGTTTGTTCCACATAGGCTCCGCAACGCCTGGACCGATTCGCGCCAAACTCGGCACGCGGGTGCCTTGGCCCCCCGAAACCATCGCTGCGCGGTTTTGGAACGGATCGCGCCCCCACGGGCGCGGGTACAAGCGGATTTGTGGTTCTCTGTGGACGGCTATGGGCTGAACCGAACATTCCGAGGCTCTGGTGATGTCATGATGAGATGCAAAGTACATGCAAATGACATGCGGAATCTTCAGGCAGCAACTGAACTCTTGACAGTTGAAGACAAACAGCAGCAAACAGGTTTCACGCAGGCAAACCGATACAATGTGTTCTGTGGACATGTGGGCGGTCCCTGCTTGGCAGTGGACAGTTGGCACAAGGTGCTGTGGCTGTTGAAAGTTTACTTTCTCTCTGAAAGTTTACTTTCACTGTGTAATGTAAGGCAATTGGGCAGGTGCAACCAAAGGCTACAAAGATGAAACAACAGCGTACACAGGAAACACCTGAGGGGAAAAAAAAAAAAACTTGCAACGCTACGTCACAGAGCTGCTACATCTAGAGCAACAGAAACAGTACAGCAGCGTGACAAGACTCCACGATAAGAGAGACAGAGCTCCTACATCTAGAGCAACACAAACAGTACAGCAGCGTCACAAACAACTACAGGATATGAAACAGAGGGCTACTACACTTAGAGCAACAGAAACAGTACAGCAGCAGGGATGGGACATATCAACACCCGGGCACACATGTGAGTGGGGGTGGGGTCAGGGATGGGACATATAAAGACCCGGGCACACATATGAGTGGGGGTGGGGTCAGCGATGGGACATATCAACACCGGGGCACACATGTGAGTGGGGGTGGGGTCAGGGATGGGACATATCAACACCCGGGCACACATGTGAGTGGGGGTGGGGTCAGGGATGGGACATATCAACACCCGGGCACACATGTGAGTGGGGGTGGGGTCAGGGATGGGACATATCAACACCCGGGCACACGTGTGTGGGGGTGGGGTCAGGGATGGGACATATCAACACCCGGGCACACATGTGAGTGGGGGTGGGGTCAGGGATGGGACATATCAAGACCCGGGCACACATGTGAGTGGGGGTGGGGTCAGGGATGGGACATATCAACACCGGGGCACCCATGTGAGTGGGGGTGGGGTCAGGGATGGGACATATCAACACCAGGGCACACATGTGAGTGGGGGTGGGGTCAGGGATGGGACATATCAACACCGGGGCACACATGTGAGTGGGGGTGGGGTCAGGGATGGGACATATAAACACCCGGGCCATCTGTATGCCTGGTGAGTCGGGGGTGTGGTCAGGGATGGCACCTATAAACACCCGGGCGAAGCCGGGTACATAAAAGCTAGTCTCTGAATAAAAATGCAATCATTAGAAAAAGCCCATCCTTAAGAATGATAGGCCTGGTTTTCTAGGTGTTTGGACAACTTCCTTGGCAAGCAAATATTCTATCCCAGTCGGGCCATCTCAGGCAATAGATGGGGGGGGGGCACTCAGCTTCATCTGTTCCACTGTTCCTCCTCTTTCCACTCTCAGGATTGAAAAGGGCAGAAGGGTCAGGGCAGAAGAGGAAGTATGGAGAAGAGAGTGGAGAGCCAGAAAGGAAGGAGGAGAGGCTGACACATCATCAGGTAAGGAGGCAGCATTTGGCATGGCAGACCCCAGATTGACAGTCCAATTTTATGTTGTCTACTTAGAAGAAAGCCCCATTGAGTTAAATGGGATCTACTTCAAGGTGTGTAGTCTTAATAGTACTATATGAAAAAAATACATTTGAATATACAATATAAATGGGAAAAAAACACCTCTAAGACAATTATGCTAAGTAATGAATAACAAATTTGTTATAACAAATTTGTACCCAGGGCCGACTTTGGATGATTGCACCTAGTGGTGCTTGATTTTATCTTTACCTCTTATTTCACTGCTTATCTACTTTCTCTTGTCATACTTATCATTTGCTACATACACTAATCTGATTCTATGTAGAGTTTTGAGAATGTCAGTGTGCTAGGGAAGGAAGTGTCCTGTTTCTACATACTTGATTCATCTTTCTGTTTTTAATTTGACACATCTTCTACTGCCCAACTTAACAGTTTCTTGCCCAGTTGGAATTAAAGGTAAAGGTAAAGGTTTCCCCACGACCGAATGGTCTAGTCGTGACCGACTGTAGGGGGCGGTGCTCATCTCCGTTTCAAAGCCTGTGAGCCGGCGTTTTTGTCCAATCATGGTGGCCAGCATGATTCTACGCCGTAGCGCACGGAACGCCGTTACCTTCCCACCAAAGTGGTTCCTATTTATCTACTTGCATTTTAGGTGCTTTCGAACTGCTAGGTTGGCAGGAGCTGGGACAAGCAACGGGAGCTCACTCCGTCACGCAGTCTCGAACTCCCAACCTTGCGGTCGAAAGCCCAGCGACAGCGGATTAACTCGCTGCGCCACCACGTCCCTTCCAGTTGGAATTACGTGAGGGCTAATGTTGGTGTTGCTGATGGTGCATCAAAGATCAATCAGCGCTGAATTCAAATGCACAGGTCTGCAAATTGAAATTTAGAGAAAAAAATTTTTTCTAATTTATTTTGGTTTTATATGAATTTGGCATGCTGATTCCAAAAATTGGATCAGTTTTGCCTGATTACGTCTAGTTTCAGAGATATGGCATAGTCTTGTTAGTGAATGGAATATTATGCTGATCCCACATTGGTCAATGAGGCTAGAAGGAGAAAAATAATAATAATTCATGTTTTGCCTTGTTTCCTTGTTGTTTATTCAGTTATTTTTATTCTAGATAAAGCTGGTTGTAGGATGGTTGGTTCCCCATACGCGTCTCTCTGAAGCTGTTTAACTTTTATGGAGACATTTGGAGACATATCAGTAAACTTGAATAGGAATGAGATAGGGGGAAAACCCTGAAGATACAATTATTGGCTCCAGTCTTATAAAAGGATGAGCCAAGGACAAGCAGGGTTCAAAAGTAGAAGGAATAATTGAGAGAAATAAGCATTGCAGAGCCACCACTGTTTGAGATTTTACTGAAAAGAAAGAAGGTGATAGAAGAGGTGGATAATGCAGTCAGGGGAAGTCAAAAAGGAGAACACAGAGACCAAAGTCAAAGCTTGCTACAAGCAGAGCTCCACAGCCTTTTATTGAATACAAGCAATGGCAAATACAGCAGACTCACAGGGACTGAGCTTCCTGAGCCAAGTCCAAAAGTCTGTGGGCTGGTGTTTTAAGAATGCATTCAGCAGTCCCTGCCAACTTTCATTTCATTTCACATCTCCATTCTCAGTTATGTCTACATTTAAGAAGAGGTTATCCCCCACCCACCCACCCCCATTCTCTGCCTTGTAATGAAAATGGCTTGCTTAGGCTCTGCCACACTGGAAGTTGCATAAACGATGTGGGAGCCAATGAGGATCTCTGTTTACGTTCACTGGCTCCTCCATGGTCTACTTCCAACGTACTGTGGGAGCCATGCCACATTCTTAGGACATAGGTTCAAATGCTTTAAGGATGAGCCAAGGACAAACAGGGTTCAAAATGGAAGGAATAATTGAAAGGACTACTGCAAAGCAACCACTGTGCTAGATGAGGCCAGATCTCAGTATTACTGCAGATCCTGCAAACAAATGAAAAAGCCAAGATAAATCTCTTAGCTAAAGAGAGCTAACTGGTACTAGAGAGACCAACTGTCTTCTGAAGTCTTACCAAAGGAAACCCCAGCAAAACCTATTTAAAATAATTAGGACAGTTTATCTGAAACATAGAATGGTCTGGAGCATCAATTAAAAATTCAGGAAAAAATCAGGAGCACCAAACGCAACTTATAAAGAAACTTATTAGTTTGTGCACATATCTAGCTATATATATATATATATTTATTTATATATACATATATTTATTATTAAAAAAAGAATCTAAGAGATAAAGGAATGTGTGTGAAGCAGTAAGTATACAGATTGTAGAAGCTGGGTGAAGTGTCATTGGCTTGATGGGGTCAGATGATGCAGGAAGAAGGATAATGAGTAGAAATTAGAGTGTGCCCATTCCAGTTACCTCAGACGTCAGCCTAGAATAGACAAAGGTAAATAGAAATGTGGGAGAAGGGGGGGGGTAAAAGTGCTTAAGCAAGGAGTTCAAGGATTCTATGTCACACCCACTCCACTCTCCCAAATTCCACACGTGTTGCAAGGGCTGTCAATAACTCTTATCAAACTAAGGGCACTTCCTAACTGACTTTCCAGCATTGAGGTAAGGGTAATGAATCTCCTCTGAGGTGAGGGAACATTCCCTTTCCTTGAGGAGGCCTCTGTGACTAATATTCCATTACAGAATTCAGAGCATACCCCATTGGTACAGCTATGTCAGTGCTGGAAAGTTGGTGTTGCCTTTGATATTATGAGTTTTGCTGAATTAATTTCCTTCTCTTAATGTAAAAACATCCTCTTGCATTCATGCACATTTTAAAAATAAAAAAAATTGCAGGGAAGAAAATTATAATATATTTCCTCCACAGTAAATAAGATGTTGCCTTGTAGTCTGCATCTTGCACCACCTTTGCTTACAAGTTTGTAGAAATATGACAATTTTAATTCGTATTTTGTTATGTAGTTATTACTAGGATATTGTTTTTATGATTGCTGCCTGCCCTCCTCCAAAAAATTGTCAGTCTAAAAATAAATGTGCAGGGCAGGCAAACACACATTATGTTTTGTTCTATATTGCCAGCTAGCGTCAACCTCTCTGTGAATGACTTAAAAGACATGTCAGATGAGCTACAGGAATATATAAGATGTGAACAGAAAGGTTTACATTGGGAATTGAATAGTAAGAATATCTATACACCACTTAAGTTCTTGACATGATTGATCAGAAGGAATGAGAAAGTAATTCATTGTCCCGAACGGGCTCCCGCTCTCAAAAAATACACACGGGAGACACCAGCAAACAGGAAGGATGCTATGCTGAATATAGGTAAATATAGGTAATAAACAGAGGCAGTTGTTCTTCCCTGCTAAATATAAGAGAGCCAAGATAAAATAATACAACAAGATCAAATTAACGTCAACAGTCCTGTTCATTTTATTAACAAAAACTTAATTCCTCAATGAATAACACCATGCATGGAAACTCTGTCATCAAGTGTAATAAGATTCATGTCTGTTTCTATCTGAGATTTTAGCCCAACTGACTGCTTTTTTTTTTCCTGCTGATGAGGCTGGCCATGAAAATGTTATGGGAGTGTGAATGGGGCCCTAATTAACATATCTCACCTGGCATTGATGAGGTACTGAGCAAGGCTGATGTTAGCTGGGGTTCCTGTGATGGTAATTTGGCGTTCCGATGAACCTTCTGTGGCATTGGCGATTTTGATCTGTGCTCCAGACATTTGTCTAATTTCATTTATTTTTGTTCCTTGGCGTCCGATTATGCAGCCTATTAGCTAGAAAAAAGGCATGGGAGGATTTTTTTTAAAGGGATCCTCCAAAGTTACAAGCTATAAGCAATAATCAGCATAGAATTTTCCAGATACTCAGAGCAATTGTTTTTGTTGTTTCTGTTGCTTACTACCATGAAAGCTTTCTAGCCTTGTGTTACTATTCTATATACAGTCACTATTGGCACACAGCCCAATTTTGTGATCCATCACTGTAAGTCCCAGTCCAGTGGCATGAAAGCTTTGCTGCTGCCGTGCGCTTTAGGGCTACTGATACAAATCACTGGAGATCCTGTGCTCACGTCACCAGCTCACCCAGCCCACATCAGTGCAGGTAAGGTGGCAGTGGTGCATGGACTGGGGTGGGGAGCAGGCCGAACTGGGTTGGGGGCAGTGGTGTCATTCAAATGATTTAGGAACAGGAACTCACTTTTGAGTTCAAATTCAAATGTTAAAAAACAACAACCAAAAAAGCCACGGAGCCCGTTAGGATCTGGAACGCCCGTTCTGGTCCGTTCCCCCTGAATGACATCACTGGTTGGGGGTGAGAGAGGAAGGCTCTTGGCGGCAGCAATGCACACTAAGATCCCATCCCCCTTTATCTGGCCCAACACGCCCCGTGATTCTCCTTGGACTTCGCCAACTAAATACAGAGTTGCATGCTATGGGCTGGCAAGGATAGGCTGGGGCAGTTAACCTGCTGTATACAGGTATACGGGTGCATCGCCTAAGACGATAACTTGGTCTTTGTTTATATAGCAGGTTAACTGTCCGAGGTCATGCTGGAAATTGATAAAGATATTAGAACGGCTATCTATAAATCTATATACAGGTGAGCCCTGGACTCGGGACAGTACGGAATCCCTGCAGATAATAAGGAGCGACCTGTGTGTGTGTGTGTGTGTGTGTGTGTGTGTGTGTGTGTGTGTGTGTATAGCTGGGGGGACCCTTGAAGCCTGTTTCCCCTCATAGTCACTGCATATATTTTGCTCCACAGGACCTATGAAGCAGATATGTGGTGAAACTCTCAATTTTGTATTTCACGGCAATCACCCAAACCATAGCTACAGTTTGTGAGCTTCCCAAGATATAGGTAGCTAGCACAGTAATCCACTCTCCACTTACGATTAAAGCATTTTAAAGCAAAATTTCATGTTTACATAGCAAATTTTATGAGTTTATGGTCTCTCCCCTCCTGATGCCGCTGCCTACTGTTGCCTTTTTTAGCTTGGACTGCACCCGTCTTCCTTCACAGTTGTCACAGAACCACAAACTGCCCTGTGAGGATGAGGAGGAACAAGAGAGCCTTTTTCTGTTGTCATGATTCCCCATGGTTTTGATTTTCTGTAAGCACTCTGGGAGCCTTGTTGGCTGAAGAGCAAATGCATTCAGTAAGTACACATGTGGTTATTAAATAACAGTCCCCATCCAAGAGGGCTGTGACTGGAGAGGTGAGAATTCTGTCCCACAGCCTGCTTCCAGTGTCCTGCTGTTGGTGCCAACCTGAGCCACTCCCTCCCTTTCACTCCTCCCATAAAGCTTGTAGGGCTTCTGCTCTGGGCTGAGCACTAAGGAGGGAGAGGGCAACAGGAAGGCCTCTGGGCTGCCAAGTCAGTGCATGGCTCAGTGGCCCATGACCACTTCCTTTTCCTTCTGTAAGTCCTTGATGCAGAACTCGACCGGTAGATACAAATTGGGGTGAGAAGGTCATTGATTTTTCATGACCAATTACTCATTAGTTTCTCTCATAAAATCCACTAGCAAAATTGGGTCTTCAATACACCTACTAATCAATGACAATGAAATAGTAACCTGCCAATGTACAGTTCTGGGATAAATGTTTCAAGAGCAAAAAACAAAGAGGAAAGATGGAAACTCAACACCAAAGCAAAATCTTATGAATGGACAAAGGCCAAGCAAAACTGCCAGAAATAGTCCACTGCTTTAAACCTTCAAAACATAAGTAGTCCCAAATTATAACAAGGTTTAATTAAAATATAATGAGCTCAGGTGTTAGTTTTTGTCCCTAAAATAGTTTTAAGAAAATATGCATCAGCTGTCTTTAGTTAATATTTCCTTGAATTATTCCTAGATAATACTGTGAAATTTTCACTTAGTTTTACCACAGGGCAAGTCAGATAATCCTTTCTGCTTTCTTTTGACTTGTGCTAGTGATTCTAACGTTACAAAAAAGATACAAAGGAAAAGAAGATGAGGGTAAAGTGCACATAATATTGCTCAGGCAGCGCAATCCTAATGCTGCGCTAAGCAGGCACAAGTGTTGCAAACATGCTGTAAAACATGTTTGAAGATAATCAGGAGCAGCCTGGGCCAGTTCACGGACATGCACCAGGACAGGGCAAGATTGTGCTGACCTGGGCAAGCTGGCGCAAGGGGAGGGGAAGGGCGGGAGAGATGGAATAGCGGCAGTTTGGGGCAGGGGGAGGGCTGTCTGAGAGGCAGATTGGGCCTGGAAGGGGAGTGGGACTAGCTTGGACAAGCTAGGCTGATCCTAGTTACTCAGGCCATTCAGATTTACATCTGCAAAATTGTGGGTACACATCTGAGTAGCCCCATAAAGCTGGCTGGTGCAACATGGGGTAAGAGGAATGAAGTCCCCTTTACTCTATTGTGCCCCAGCCTGCTCCTAACCTGAACTGTATACAGTGCAGGCTAGTTGGCTTGTTCCAATTCAGTGATTACGCCCCTAATTGGCTGTGGATTAATTGGCCTAATCTGATATAGTGGATTATATCAGATTAGGCCTGGATTAAAATCCACCCGCATCCATGAGTGATTTTGAGTTAGCCATTATCTTTTAGCCTAATCTACCCCACAAGGCTGTTGTGAAATAGGAGGCTTTTTGGAGTTCCTTGGAGAAAGATTGGAATAAAAAAATAATAAATTGCATGTCTGGGCCTCATTATACTACTAGTGGGATCAGGTATACATATACGAAATATAACCTGAGTTCATGAAATTAAAGCTTTCTTTACTTCTTCTGTATGTGTTTCTTCATCTCCCACCCTTCTCCTGCCATCTTTTACTGAAGGCCATTATATGTTGTTTTTAAAGGCAATGAGATAGGTACTAATATCTCTCGTTTTTAAAAAAGAAAGAAAGATGAACATTGTTGTAGCCAGCCATTTAGTTCCTCAGTCATGCTTATACACTAATCAAATTCTCTTATCTCCAATATACACTCTCTATATAGCCGTTTCAACTATAGCTTACATTTCTGGGTCTAAAAACATAACTTGTATAATCCTTGTTTGATTTTCCCATATGTTGGCAAGACCCAGTGCTCTCAAACATGCAACTTAACGAAATTCTCACCAGATCCTACAATGACCTTTGGTTCTTGGATCTGCAAATCCTTTATGATTGCTTCCAAGTCCTTTGGATAGAAAATAGCAGTGATGTAGACTCAGGTCCCATGACTCGCTCCCGAGTCAGACTTAAGTCCCATCAATCACTGACTAGGATTCGACTTGGAACCAAGAGGCAGTGACTAGGGACCCGACTTGGAACTCAAAGCCATTTTCACGCCTAAGCTGCCGTATGTGTATGTTTGTCTTCTTGCGTACATTCTCCCCCCTCCCCCCGCATTCTTCCACGTTGTGCCACAAGACCACCTGGGTGATCCAGAAGCAAGCACGATACTCCAGGCAAGTGATCGGGTGATCAGCTGGGTGGCAGGGAACAGGCATCCAGAAGTGCCTGTCATCAGGGGGATGTTTCCAACCCCCAAACCCCACCACCATGTCCCCTTTTTTCCTTTAAATTTGGCTCAGATGTTTGGGTTCTGAGACTCAACTCAAGAATTTGAGCAAGGATGAGACTTGAGGTTAGGGAATTGAATACATTACAGGAAAATAGTTCTCCCAGTAGTATCCAGTAGTACTGCAATATCTCTAGATAAAATTAATAATGATAGGGACTTGATAGGCTTCGTCCTGAAAATAACAAAGGAGCTTCAAACAAATGCTGGACAGATTGTCCACAAGACAAAACAACAAAGTAAAACAAAATTATTCCACCTGGCTTTTATTGATTCAAAAGTAAGCATTAGGCAGAGTCATTTGTGTATTAAGCACATTTTCAGGAACTAGCTCTTCATGAAGTCTGGATTTAATTGTGTCTCACAAAGCATGTTTGAAGATTCTGAAGAATCACACATGAGCGAGTTAAGTCGCATCAAAGTTATAACTTGATATGTTCCTTGTACCAATAACGATCCATCAAGTAGATGAAAAGCATGTTTTGAGAAAGGTGTATATAAGGTAATGTTGTTTTTGTAAAAGGCTCAAATTTGTCAATTCTTACTCCAATAACATTGTATTTAGTCCCTCGAATTGCAGCTAAGGTGTTGTATCTGCACAGCATGCATTGTTCCAGTGCCAATCAAGTCTATAGACCTGCCTGCTCCATTCTCTTAGGTACAGCTTTTACAGAGACAAATGCTACATGCAAGGAGTTGCCCTCCTTGTGATTTGGAACACTGGGTACCCAGTGCAAATCACAGGAAGGAGAACCCCTTGAGTTTCACTCAGCATTTGCCTCTGCAGATAAATTTTGAACCTGGTGGGAGAAGGGTGGGGCTACAGAGTGCACTGGCATGAGGGATGAGGCTTGCCTGTAACTGGGGTCACATACACAGGGCGCAATCCTAACCTGGAGTTAGGCCGGCAGAGTTAGGCCAGCAAAGTTTGGCTGTCACAAAGGACACCATAAAGTATGTTTGGACCAGTCTCGGAGTCAGAGAGGCCAGCACACAGACGTGCACCATCCTCCCTGACTCCGAGAGTGGGCCAAATATGCTTTACCAGCCAAACTTTGCTGGCCTAACTGTGCCGCCCTAACTCCAGGTTAGGATTGCGTCTTCAGTTACATCTGAAGATGTAGTAATCTAAAGAAGGCTTAGATCTCAGATCCAATTAACAACTAGCAATCTCTAAATATGAAAGTCTTGTCTCTTGGTGTAAATTTTTTCGGAGGCCCGCTTCTACTGTAAAAGATGACAACAACCCTGTGTACAGGTCAGGGTAAAAATGAATGTGATTGGATCCTGACAAGTTTGTTTGAACAATTTCAGTTTTCACCAGATAAGAACAATGTTGACAGTCTCTTAATTTTACTACCCAACTAGCAACAGTAAAGATCAATGCAACTGAAGTTTCTTTGTGCACAATGTGTGGCTACCTGCCCTCCAATTAAGAGTCTTGCTGCAACCTAAAGCTTTATTATGGCATACTCTTCTATGGGCTAAGGCCCCCATCACATATGTATGGAGTCATACACCTGATGAAGGAAGCTGTAGGCCAAGGAAGTGTAGGCCACAATAGTTCCTTAGTCTTTAAGGTGCCTTTAGACTCTATGTTTCTTTGCCTGTAACAATATACAATATTCAGCATAATATACACAGCCTGACAAAGCCCTGATACTGAAGAGATGGCACTACTATCTGTATGGAAACATGCAAATTTATCTCTAGATATGTGAAATATTTGCTGCAAGAATCTCTTTTTCCTGAAAAAGAACAGGCCCACAGTGGCGGGACTAGCTTTTTCGCACCCTAGGGCAAGCCTTTCAAAGCTGCTCCCAGGCACAAAAAAGTCATCCCCACTGGAAACCATTTTAACAACTCATTATATATTTAAAGCTATGCAGGATTACCCCATTCACAGACTTACCATTGGGTGGGAGGCAAGGCCCCCTGGGTGCGAAGCTCCAAAGAGGCACCTTGCCACAAAGTGGTTGCTGTTTCGGCCCGCGTGCCCACTGTTGGCCCCATACGGCACCAAAATGGAGCCTGGCGTGCCAGGAGGACATGTCAGTGGGCAGGGACCAGACAGAGAGCTGATGCTAGAGGTGCAGAGTGTTGGCCTGGTAGCTGGGTGGACATGGGCTGGGCAGACCACTGCCCACTAGCATCAAGAAGCAAACAAGGTATTTGGGAGAATTCCATGGAATCCACTGAATGGGATACACTGAAATGAGATTTTGGGCGCAGTCCTAACCTGGAGTTAGGCCGGCACAGTTAGGCCAGCAAAGTTTGGCCAGCACAAGGGAAACCGTAAAATATGTCTGAACCACTCTCGGAGTCAGAGAGGCCAGCAACAGATTTGTGTCATCCTCCCTGACTCCAAGAGTGGTCCAATCATGCTTTACGGTGAACCTTGTGCCAGCCAAACTTTGCTGGCCTAACTGCCGGCCTAACTCCAGGTTAGGATTGCGCTCTTAAGAAGCTACTTCTTAGGACTGTGTCCTTTTCCCTGCAATACAGAATTACCATACCAGCCTAACAGGTAGTCTCCCTAACTATAAAGCTGCATTCTGATGCACCGTTATTAGGGAGGAAATCGCGGTGATCTTAGTGGGGCTTGTTTCAGAATGATCATGGTAAGGACCCCACTGCAAAGCAAGGTCCACCATTTTTCCATTTCAGTTGAGCAAAGTTTAAGATTTGATAAGATTACCTGATAAGATTGCGCTGATAAGATTACCACTTGGCATACAAAATGGACAAGAAAATTCCCCGCTCATCCAATAAAGGCATCGAGGCACTTAAACTACTGAGGCAACACCCTGCTGCAGATTTCACACCCCTCGTATTATAGAAAGAACAGAAAATGGCATCATTCTCTGCATTTGGCTATCAGGCAAATTTCACATCACCAAATCATTAAAGAAAGTTAGCAAAGGCAAACCTTCACCCCCCCCCCCAATCCTTTGTATCATTCCTTAAACAGCAATTAGACTTTGACAAAGTACTTTGAAACAACATACCTGGAGTTAATGAATAGATTTTTCTGAAGCTGGGTGGCCTAAATGTTGTTTACAGACTAGTATGTTTGTCAAATGATATGGAGAGCATTGAGATGCGATACTCACATCATTGGGAATGGTGAGTTCATGAGTACTGGCCGGGGGACTGGCATCCAAACCTGAGCATATGCAAGGGAAAATAGTTATAGCTTGAAGAGAAAGTACTGCATGCTGTCTGGTATTTCACCAAAATAGCAGACCTTGTGAATTTCTCACTGCACCAGGGCCAAAGGGTAAGGAAGGAAAACATTTTGGTAAAATAACAGGGAAAACACTTACTGGTACTACTAACCTACTAGAATGCTTGGAACCAACTATTATGTCATTATGCCTCCGTGATCTCTTAACCAGTTGAGATGATTCTCACGAAATGATTATACTGGGATCTTCACCTCATCTTGCCTCTCCTTCAGTGTCAATGATGGAACCATTTTTTGATACTGTCCTATATTTTCATTTTTGTAAATACTCAAAAGGTTGCTGTTAACCATGACGTTCAATGTACAACTCATCCGGCTGGCTCCATAAGGCATTACCGTGTGCCTCATCAGGGCAAAATTTACTCAGGCTGTGCTGCAATGTTATCCATAGAAATCCATTTGGTGAAAGGGCAGAGTGTCCACAAGCTGGCACCTATACATTTTTGTGCCTCCCTACCCACTCGTTTTCGGGCATCTGTCAAAAATAGAGAAACTGGTCTCTGCGCTGCACAGTGTATTGATGCCAACTACAGGAGGAAGCTGAAACCAAAAACAAGTATAGATGTATACTATGAAATTACTCTGTAAAGATGTAGTCAAAGATATAACCTGGTGGAAAAAATAAAAAGCAAACCCTCCCAGAACACTGGCAGCTACAAGCAAGAAATAATGTGTGTTCTTTCATACCTGATCAGAAAAAGTCGTTAGAGGCAGCACATCCGCAGGAGAATTAATGCTTTAGCCCGATGATGCTATTCAGGTGGATGTACATAATACAGATACAGGACCCATGGAGTGCTGGTCCATTTAGTTCAGTAAGTGTGTAAATAACACATTCATTGTGTAGTTCTTTTAATCCCTTTGTGTTCTCCAAACACATCACCATTGGAACCATAGACCCACAATCATCTGTTTATGGTTGCGTATGTTTCCTGCAGAAGTTTGTTACAAGGCAGGGATTTCAGAGCTGATAGCTATGACTAAAAACAGATGTATTTGTTATATAGTCAGCCCTCTGTATCCATGGGTTCCACATCTGCAATTTCAACCAACCACAGATTGAAAATATTAAAAAAAAAAAAAAAAGCAGGATAAGGGGTGAGTGGAGAGGGACCACCATTCCTTGCTCATTCCCTTCACATGGGGGTGGGGGTGGTGATGGAGATGTATACCGTATATACTTGTGTATAAGTTGATCTCAAGGATAGTCGAAGGCAGGTTTTAAGCCAAAAATCACAGGATTTGCTATGACCTGTGGATAAGTGGAGGGTAAAAAAAATGGGGGGGGGATGAAATTTTTTGAAAATGAGTAGTAATTGTTCTTAGGCCAGTCAAAAAACCAAGCCATTTCAATTTCTTTTGAAGGAACATAGAAATGGAGCTATTCTCCAGACAAGAAGGAGGAGAGATAAAGGTGCTTATGGGACCTGTAGACTTTGTGAGGAATACAGTACATCACTTCCATAGTAGCAGCCCTCATAATGACTACAATTCCCATAAGCACATTAACCTCTGCCTGTTTGGAGAAGAAGGTGAGTGGCTACCGTTCTTTTTTCTTGCTGTCTGATGGTGCCTGAGAACAATTACTGTTAAGTAAAATTGCTCTTTTTTTCTATCCCCTGCTTTCTGCTTCTTAGCCCAGCCCCCTCCCAGATGCTGTTAGAAGTGTTAACCATACTGACCTATGTATAAGTCAATCCATGTTTTCAGGGTCAATTTTCAGGCATACATTCTTAGACTTATACATGAATATATAGGGTATGTGACTGAGTGAGGTGCCTTCAAGCCTCTCTTCCTCATTGTCTTCCCATCTGTTAAGATGCATCACTCATAGAAATCAGCAAGGTAATAGGATGTAACGTAATTCTTTTCGCATCAGTCCAGGGCAGAAGTTGCTGCACACCAGTGACCTAGGTGATCGCCAGAGGGAGCCATAATGGGTTGCGATGCCTACCATCCTGGACTGATTCTGGATGCAGCAGAGGGCAAGCAAGGAGAGGAAGGGCTGGCCATCACTGCCACTCCCAGAAAGGCCTCAGGCCAAGCTGATCCTGCCTTCCCACAGGCTGGAGGCAAAGGTGGAGTAAGGCCTAGCTCCACTGAGGCCTCATGGGCTTTGCCTGCCATTGCCATGGCAACTGCCTGGCCAATGAGCATCTGTGGATTTTTGTAAGGATGGGGGTTCCTGGAACCAAATTTCTGTGAATATTGTGGGATGTATTTATTTGATGCTTTCTCCAGCAAAACTCCTCAAACAATCCTATATCAAGGAACTTGGAAAATCTAGGTTTAAAAAAGATCAAAGAACGTTCAGAAACCAATTAATTGAACCCAACGGCACTCTCCCTCCTGCAGAACACATCTGTTCACAGAACAGCTGCCTTATACCTCAATGCACAAGCAAAGTGGAACTAAAACAAAATACATTCTGCTTGCACAACCTCTTATACAAATACCAACATGAGAACTGTTATGATCCTTCAATGTATAGATTTGTATGAAACCTTATGCAACTTCATGCTGAATCCTATCCAGCTTTCCAGCACTAATGCAGCCGTGCCAATGGGGGCGCACTGTGCGCACTACATCCTGTGGTGGTGGGGGCAGTTGAAGCCTCCTCAAGGTAAGGGAACACTTGTTTCCTTACCTCAGGATGGCACTGTAGCTGCATCTGCGCTGGAACGTTCGGTAGGATTGGGCCTTTCATCTATCATCTAGTGTGAGCAGTGATTTCCCTTCTTGTCATGGTTCTTTGGAGCCAACCCAGTGACCCCAAGACATTGTTTTCATGTCAGACTGGCACCCCTCAGTCATAATCATCAATCAGCCTTATGAAGAACATTTCAGGTGTTCAAATTGCTTCACATAATTTCAGTGCTGTATTGAAAAAAATGAGAGACGCGTGAGCATAGCCCACCTAATGTCCTATCCCTATAGATCCCATACAGACCCAAAACTTTAAAGCCCTTTATGGTTTGGGGTCAGGATATCTGAGGGACCACCTTCACCCATACATTCCGGCCCACCCTCTTAGGTTATGGGGGTGGGTTTCCTGCAAGTGCAACCTTTCTCCCAAGTTAGGAGGATGGCGGCACAGGGGCAAGCCTTTTCAGTCGTGGTGCCACAATTATGGAACTCTCTAACAGGGGAACTAAGCTCTACCCCCTCCCTCATGGCATTTCGGCAAGGGATCAAAACGCTTTTGTTTCATCTGGCGTTTGGTGATGGGTTGTTTGTCTCTTGGGCCTCTGCAGCAGTGCCTGGACTTGCCCTTCTCCAATGGTTTTATATATTTTACTGTGATTTTATTTATTGCTTTTATGTATTGTACATTTTTTAACTTGTGAATTGTGAGCTGCCTTGTGCATCTGTCTTGGCAAAGGTGGGATAAAAATCTTATACATACATACATACATACATACATACATACATACATACATACATACATACATACATAAAAGCAGCGGCGTCATGCAGCCGGAATGCTGGGCGGGAGGAACGGGTGAGCGGCAGCCCGCCTGTTGCGTTCCAGTCCGTTTCGCTGTCTTCCCCGCCCGTTGTGTTCCAGTCCGGCGAAACGGACTGGAACGCAACGGGTGGGCTGCCCCTCACCTGTTCCTCCCGCCCAGCGTTCCGGCTGCATGACGCTGCTGCATAAAAGGTAAAGGTTTCCCCACGACCGAATGATCTAGTCATGACCGACTGTAGGGGGCGGTGCTCATCTCCGTTTCTAAGCCTGTAGAGCCGGCATTTGTCCGAGGACAAGCTTCCGTGGTCATGTGGCTGGCATGACTATACACCGTAGCGCATGGAACGCTGTTACCTTCCCACCGAAGTGGTCCCTATTATCTACTTGCATTTTTTTTTAGGTGCTTTCGAACTGCTAGGTTGGCAGGAGCTGGGACAAGCAACGGGAGCTCACTCCATCATGCAGTCTTGAACTCCCAACCTTCCAGTCAGAAAGCCCAGCAGCAGCGGTTTAACCCATTGCGCCATCACGTTCCTACATACATACATACATACATACATACATACATACATACATACATAC